>JAWNPR010000061.1:18147500-18297500 GCA_035047405.1 Drosophila stalkeri
AAAAAAAAATTGTATATATATAAGTTATAGAAATTCCATAGCATAACATACATAACTAAGTGCAAGAAAAGAGATTTTTTGAGCATAGAAAAAAATGGCTAAGACCCATAAAGTCATTATGAATAAAGATGTTCAGATCAAGACACGATCCAGCAGCAGCAGTAGCTGTGCCCAGCCAACACTTATTTATTATATTAAAAATTAAGAATTTTGTTGACTGCATTTATGCTTAAGCAAATGCAATCGAATGGGGCTTGCTTTGAAGAGCGCCAAATGGATATTCATAAAATATTCATTCATATGCAATGCAATAAAATTCAATTTTATATGCTTTGAGAGTTGAGTTCATGTATTACATATATTATATATATAAAAAAGCAGTCCAATAGAATATTTATAAATATATAGAAAATAAAAATAGAAAAAAATAATATTTGTAATTGTAAGAATAGCAATATTAATATATATGTAAATAATTTTCAGAGTATAAATGAATAAATATGTAATATTTTTTAAGCATAGAATATGTTTGTTCTTTCATTATAAATTTGTATGCGAAACTAAATTAAGCTAACACTAAATGTAGCAGTAAACTCCTTAATAAAAAAAAACAAATTTTTTAATAAAAAAAAAAATAATAATAAATAAATAAAAAAATTATGCACTTTAGATTTGGAAAACGAAAATTTCAAACGATTTTTAAGATGTAAATCTATTGTTATTAATTTAGATCACCATATTTTTTATATTTTTATTTTTTATTTTATTTATTTTTATTTTTTATTTTATTTTATATATTTATATTATATTATTTTATTTATTTATATTATTTTATTTTATATTTTATATTTCTGCTCAGTTACAATACAATTTTTATGAGCGCCGCTGTATATTGCACTATATATATATATCGAAATGTATATATCTTAGATATTATATCTATGTATATATGCCTTGTATTTCTTCATTTTCTCTCACTTTGGCTTAGTCCCCATTCAAACACACACTCAAACAGCTGGCGCTGGGCGCTTTAGCTGGAGCAACTCTTCAGTTTGCCTTTGGAGCTGTTCACAGTCCTCAGTTGGCCCCCTTTACTCAAGCGCAGCTGCCACCGCTTGCCCCTCCACCCCCCCTTTACCTAGATTACATCAAAAATGAATTGGGAATCCATGTGACATGCCAGGCGACCCTTTTTTGCTGAAAATTTGTTTTCTGCTCAAATTTGGATTTCCTTTTTTCTTTAGCTTTTGCCGCTTTTTCATTTTTTTTTTTTTTTTAATTACGCATATTGCGGCAAAGCTGAATGCCTCAACACACGTAACCCTTGGGCTGTGCCACGCCTCCACAGCCACTCCATCTTCTCGCCATCTCTCTCTCTCTCTCTCTCTCTCTCTGTGTGTGTGTGTGTGTGTGGCTGTGTCTGGCACTCGAGTCGTGCAAATCCAAACGGAAATATGCGCAAATTAAGCCGTTTGTTATTTACGGAAATTATAAAACGCGTCAAGTGCGCCCCAAGTTCCCGCCCACTGCCGCGACTCGACAAAAAATAAATATATAAAAAAATGAAATAAACCCCCAAGCTGACAAAAAAGCTAAGCCCCAATGCTTGGCTTTGGCTTGGCTTGGTTTGGCTTGGCTTTGGCTCTGGCTCTGGCTCTGTTGGCCCAGTCAATGCAAGAAAATGTCATGAATGCGATTTGCTTGACGGAATAGTGGAGCGGTAGGGGGCGGGGTGGCTCTAGGTGAGCTCTTGGGGGGTGGCTAGCCACCACTTGAATGCATGTGAATGACTGCCAACTGTTTGGAGTGACTCGCAGCTGGGCTAAGATGGCTGCCAGGGCAAAGCACTCGACAGTCCTCAGTTCTCAGTCGGCGGGCACTTAGGCGGTAATGCAGCGCCATGCAATTTTTACAAGCTTCAATACCTAGGCGAGCTACCCTTAAGCCTAAAGCCCCAGCCGCCCCAAGTATGACTGAGCAAGAGAGTGAGCGAGAGAGAGAGAGATGTAGACTGGAGCGCGCTTGTGTTTGACTTGCATTTAGCGCAGTCAACGACAACGGCAAACGAGACGTAGTTGCTGTTGTTGTTGTTGTTGTTGTTGTTGTTGTTGTTGTGTTTGCCAAGTCAAGCAATCCCCCCATCCCCTCACATACACACACCCTCCCCGCGCATTGGGTACTCTAGTCTGGCTTGTATCTTTGGCATTGCATGCAAATGCCACGTTGATTTGATTTTGCCAATAAAGTAAGCTGTCATAGTCAGCACTTTTTGTGTGTGGCTACAACGTCTGGCTGGCTGAGCCCCACAGTCCCACCAGACCCACCAGACCCACCAGACCCACCATTCAGCCATCGCCCCATTTCCACTTATAGACTGCTGGCTTATTAGCTGCTGACTACAAGCCTTGTTGACTCGAGCCTGATTATGCCGCAACAATTTGCCAAGTGCGCTGCGGCCCGAAAAGTAACCTCAAGTCCAGATCCAGGGCTCGATTGAGCCAGAGCGACGACGGTTAATGCCATAGTAACTACCTGACCTGACCACACGCCTCACCTGGAGGCGAGTTGTTATTTGAGTGTCACTAATTGGACATTGGCCCGAGTTTCCAATAGTTTGTTGGCTCTGGATGACTTTTTACCATTTTTTTTTTTTTTCAGTCGAGCTTCGATTGCCGTCGCTCATTACTGAATGCTGAAATACAAAGCGTGTTTTCTCTCTCTCTCTCTCTCTCTCTCTCTCTATCTCTCTCTCGCTCTCTCTGCTTCTCTTTACCTATGTCCTACAGCAAAAAGCTTTGTATCAAATATCAAGTTGTTGAACTAAAAGTCACTGGAAAATCATCAAGAGAAGGTTTTCATTTCAATTTTAAATATGTTGCAGAAAGGAAAGATATGACAGATTCATTTAAAAACTAAATCTTGCATATATGGCTTAAAGTGATCCGAATGAATCATTTGAATTGATTCATTTTGACTTTGGCATTATTTGGATTATATTTCTTCAAGAGTGAACAGAGCAGTTGATGATTTCATAATGCGAATCATTTAAATTGATTCATTTTCAATTAATTGTGATTTTATTTCTTTAACTATTAATAATTGATAATTCGAAAGTAAATCAATTCAAATGATTTATTTTAACTTGAGCTTTATTGTGACCATATTTCGTCAAGAGTTAACAGAGGAGTTGATGACTCAATAAATACAATTATTTGAATTGATTCATTTTGACTTTTGCCAAATTTATTTGTGAACATATTTCTTCAAGGTGCAACTCAATTTCATCTTGACAATTCGAATATGAATCAATTCAAATGATTCATTTGGATTTTAGCATTATTCTGACTATTTATCCTCAAATTCGAGCTGCGAAAAAAGAATGAAGAGATCTGTGTTTGTTGATGATTCAATGATTCGAATCATTTGCATGATTCACTTGACTGCTCTGAAGTTTACGTTAATTGTTATTACGGCGCTTTCAATATCTACTCTTATTGAGTGAAATAAAAATTTTAAATAAAATATATAAAAATAAATTTAAAAAATAAAGATAAAATATATTAAATTACAAAGTTAAAGTAAAATATATAAAAATAAATATAAAATATATTTTTGCTTGGCTCAACTTGATGCGAATCAACAAATAATTCGAATCATTTGAGTTACTTAAAATTGACTTTCATTTTACTGTGATTTCAGCTATTCATCGTCTCTTTTGCATAACTCGAATGATTCGCATTAAACAGCTTAAGAATTGGCTTCATCTGCAGCTCAATTAGCTACAAAATGTGCGTCAATTATTGAGGCAGACATGCATGAATTAATCGCACACACACTCACATTAATTGTTGTGCTGGCACCCCCAACAGCCCCCGACACCCCTTTCCCCTTAATAACAACAACAAAAAAAGGGACAAAATACATTTGGAAGCACGTCCTGGCTAACAAAGTGCGGCAGGAAATGCGCTCAAATATTTATGAGACTCTTTTAAAATTTGTCTTAAGCACCGGAAATACAAATACCGACCACACACACACACACACACACACACACACGCACACGCATGCATGGAAGCTCTGAGTGTAGCCTGTCCGAGAGAGCTGGCTTATTCAATATGTATGATAGGAGTGTTGGGTACAGTCAGCACTCGCATTGTTAGTCCGCCTCGCACAGATTACGCAACACGCCATAGTAACCGATAAGGGCGCTGGGTGTGAGGACATGGCCAGTTGGTAGTTGGCAAAATGCCTTGGCTAAGGACATCTTTCAATTTTCTTTCGACTGTCACTTGCACAGGATATCCAGAGGCAGAGACAGGAGCAGGAGCAGGAGCGGGAGCAGGAGCCGGAGCAGGAGCAGGAGCAGGGGCAGCTGTCGGTCCCGGCGGACAACTCTTGAGCGTTGTGTAAATGTAAATTAAACGTCTCATTTCCGTTATGGCACAACGGCCAGCCCACTAAGCAACCACCATCACCATCTAACGCCGCCACCACCAACCACCACCCAGGGGCCAAGCAAACAACCACCAAAAATTGTTGCCCGTGTCAACCATTCGTCAGCGCCGACAACGACAACGACAACGACAACAGCCACGTCCCTTAGCACCAGCTTTGATATCCTGGCTGGCTTTCTTATTGTGCCTCGACGACCGTCACCCAATATACAAAACGAATCGCAGACGTCAACAGCAGCAGCAGCAACAACAACAACATCTCTCGGCTGTGAGCCCCGACTCCTGCTGGCGTCCACCCGCCTGCGGATGTTAGTTATTAAATTGAAGAATTTGCGCCCCGTTTTCAAGCTACAGATATATATACATATATACATATATATACATATATACATATATATTTATATATATATATACATTGTATGTATGTATGTGTGTGTGTGTGTGTGTATTGCCAGCCTTATTGCTGCGTGCATTTTTGCTCTCTAATTAGAACGCCTTTCATATTTGCGCCACATAAATACAAAAACAAAGTAAGAGTCTTTCAATAGGCAATGCTCAACTAGCAGATACTCTGTAGAGCTCAGATATTAAATACTATATTCTATATAGTACTAATATATATATATAGCAAATTGAATGGTTTTATCTCTGGAAACTAAAATAAAGTTTTCGATTGAAATCAATTTCATGCAACTACCAAAGCTGAACCATAGTTAGAAATAGCTTATACACAGATATAATTACAAGACTTCAGTTCTCATTATGTTAGTTTCTGATCCCAGAAATACCGACGGAAAAACGAATCGACAGACAAAGCATCATTCATTCAGCTCTTATCTTTGCTCAAAATGATATACACTTGACTTAGCTTCGGCTTGATCTATGGATCAAGAAATCGTCTCAGATTCTCATTCTGATCAATCAGATTAAGAAATCTTCTCAGCATTTGAATTCGTTCTAGATATACATCATTTTATTCTACAGCATTTATGCCTCTTGGCTGTTACGCCTCTATCTACAGAGACAATATGCCCTATTCATGCATTTTCAATGGGTTTGGGCCATAACAAATACCTAGCATCATTTACCCACATAGACATTAAAGCGTATGTATGTGTGTGTGTGTGTGTTTGTTTCTGTATTGACGTGTTTGTCTGGCTGCTCGTGTATTCTGATTCACTCATTACATTGTCTAATAGAATTTGCAATATTACATCTGAAACTGATTGAACTCTTCTCTAATTATTTCTATTGAAAGAGTGATATACATATACATATTTTTAATATAATAATATTATTTATATATATATAATATTATATATATAATATAAAATTATATATATATATATATATATATATATATATATATATATATATATATATATATATATATATATATATATATATATATATATATCTATATCTCTCTCTATCTTGCTCTATATCTGGCTTCGATAGAAGGATTGCTCTTTATACATGAGGTCTACAGTAAAATAATCTACCCGAACTTCGGATCACTTCATTAAAAAGTAAAGACCAGGTTTACTAGACCTAATTTATCTTATAAAACTCTATTTTCTTCTCTAATATTATTTGGAATTAAATTTTTTCTTTTCTAAAAAAAAATCTTATGTTTTCTCTGTCTCTATTTGCACCCTCAGTTTCCCACTTTTTGTATTATCTCCTCTCTCTCTCTCTCTCTCTCACTCTCACTTTCACTTTCTCTGTCTTGCTGTTTTAAACCTCTCTTTCTCTAAATCTTCTATACCTTTCTGTTATTGCTTCTTTCCCTCTTTGGATTTGCGTATTTCTTATTCTTATTTCGCATTTCTTTCTTTCTAGCGCTCTCTCTTTATCTCTCTCTTTATCTCTCTCTCTCTCTCTCTCTCTCTGTCTTTCAGCTCAGCCTATTTTCTTTTCTTTCTTTTTACTTTGTTTTTTACCTCATTTTTCCCATTGTCTTTTGGGCAGTTTCATCCAGTTGGCCTGGCAAACCGCTTTTAAAATGGCCGCATTTCTGTTTCTTACATTCTTTCTTTTTCTGCTCCCTCTTTATTTTTTCATTACAACAGAATGAGCAGAAAAGAAGAAGAAGAAAAAGGCGAAATATCTTTTGCACAAACAGCAAAACAAAAGCTGGCAACAATATGCAGATTCACAGGCTCTGGAGCCAGGACCACATGCTTCGTCCTTAAGCGCATTCGCATCCCCAACGAATGAGCTTTGACAAACGCCCCCCAAAAAAAAAAGAAAAGAAAGAAACAGAAAAAAAAAAAAACAAAACAATAAAAATGAAAAATAAAAAATGTCGCTTTCTTTTATTGTATGCTCTAACAAATGGAGCATAGCAGCTTGAATAGCAAAAATAATTCTGATATGGGGGTATATGGGTCTATATAATATATCATTTATATGTTATGATACATGGGATATGGTCTATGATATATGGTACATGGGTATATTATAGATAAAAAGTCTGTTAAGCTTATTTGATAGATGTATATGGTATATGATATAATATATATATATAAGATAATTCGTAAGAGAGCTTTAAGGTTAGATTGAAGTTCTACTTTGAGGTTAGTTTGATTAAAAGTTCCCATAAAACACATTTAATGAAGGTAAAGAAATATATATATTATAGTAAAGGAATGAATGACCTATACATATATCAACGAAAGAGCTAGGTTTCATAGATATTATTCCAGATATATATATATAAGACAGTCGTGAGATCTAGACTATAGACTAAATAGATCTTCTTCTTCCGACAATCATATTTTGAGAGAGCATACAATATGAGACATACGCATTGAAATGTTTTCTCCTGTCATATTTTTATTACTCAGCGCCAGCAGCAGTAAAATAGAGAGAGAGAGAGAGAGAGAGAGAGAGAGAGACAGAGACACAGTTTGTGTGTGAGAGAGGGAGAGAAAGATTGTGTGTGGGAGAGAAAACGCGTTGGCGAGGTAGATAGAAGCTGCGACACTGACAGTTAATTAAAATCGCTCACTTGCTCTGGCAAAGAAGCAGCAGCATAACAAGATGGAGATGAAGATGACGATGACGATGACGATGACGATGAAGAAGAAGAAGACGAAGTCGCAGCAGAAGAGGCAGAGATTCGTGAAAAAAAAGGAGAGTGATGGAAAAATTGAAGCCCCAGCGAAATAACTTAAGGAATGCAAAACGCTTGCAGTTAATTTCTTTGCGATGCCTTCGAAGCCCTACGCCTAGCGCCTTGGGGCCAGCCACTCAACAGCCATATGTTGGGCGCAGCAGTTGACCCACCGCCCCTCAGTGCCACACCCATCAGCCTGCATCATGTGGCATGCGGGCAGCAGACAGCAGACAGCAGGCAGCTGCCAGTATTATGGCTTCTTCTGCTGAATCTTTGTTTTCCCTATTTAAATTTTCGCTATACAGAACCAGAACTTAACATAACTTAACTGGAACTGGTTCAGTTTTTGGAATCAGTGTAGCATCTTTGACATTTTCTTAAAATTCTACTTAAGACTCATGCAATTTTAGTAATAAATAAGGGCATTTCAGGTATCCTGAATCGATTCTACAGCTCGTTGTAGACGAGGTGCAACTACGCCTTTTTTCAGTGAACCTTATATAAAAGCTAAATATATCGACTACCTAGCTTATTGTATACCCTTTTCTCTATTTAAACAAGAAACTAGCTCAATTTGTAGAGTAAAGCATTCCTATGCTGCGAGGGCATTCATAACTAAGCTAATTGAGGATAGAGGCTAAGGATGTCGAAGCAGGATATTGCAATAATATCTATTATATATTGTTTTAGTCTGTGACTTTCTAAATCATAGCTCGAAAAATATTAGAGCTATGTTTGAGAAATATATGTTCAATCTATATACCTCATAAATATTTGCTTGGATAAGATGCTCCCTTATACATGTATTTATATTACGGAATATTTTGGTGTGGAATGCAAAAATAAATTATATAATACTTATATACATATATATATATTTATACCAATAAATATAACCTCAATCTAACACGCATTACTCGAGAATTATAAGAACTAGCTAAATATATATATAGCTTAGGCAAATTTAGCTACGGCTAAATGAAGCTCTGAATAAATGCTCTCTCAGATATCTCCCATTTCACTTTTAACTTCAGTCAAGTGCAAAATCTATTCAAGTAGTATCGCATACAGAGGCACAGGACTCACTCTCTAGAGTCTCTATATGTAAAATGTTTTCTTTTTTTTTCGCAATCGACGCAAATTGCGAGCTCATTAACGCGTTTTAAGGGCCAAACTCATTGGGAAACGATGCAATGATGAAAACAATACCAAAACTTAAATCAAAAAGCAGCAAAAAAGAAAAAAACAAAAAACAAAAAATGGAAAGGAAGGAAGGTTGGAAATGGAAAAGCCTCTCATAACGTTAAATGGCGGGCCGCCAACAACTCTGGCGATTAATTAACAGCATAAATTATGCTCAAGTGTATTACAGCAACACCCGGGTTGGCGAATGCGAATCGCTCTGTGGATGGGAAGGGCAGTGGGATTGGGGATGCGAATTTGAGGATATCCATGGATTTTTCCATATGTGCATTTTCAAACATTTTCGAGTCGAGAGAGCAGCAGCAGCAGCAGCAGCAGCAAAAATCGACACTTGAGTGTGCAGAGCAACTGCTGCCCGGGCTTAACACACAGAGGGCCTGTACCAGGGCGACGTTGGGCAGAGGAAGCCTGGTTGGCTAGGTGGTAGATGGGCTCATTTGTTGTAGCATATCCATTTCATTAAAAGTCAAAAGGCAGCTGTGCCTGATGCGGGTGTCGGAGGCAGAGGTAGAGGCAGCGGCAGTGGTAGTGGTAGAGGCAGAGGTAGTGGCAGAGGGCGTGAGCAAGAGACAGGGAGTTGGCAAGGCGGTTGCTACACGTGTCGCGCTGACGCTTTTTATACCCAGCAGTCAGACAAAATGTCGATGGGCATATTGATGTTTGGTTGTGATGTAAGTTGAAGGCGGTGCAACTGCAGACTCCAAGAATATACATATGCGATAGATATCATTCACTCACTCTCTCACTCACTCTCTCTCTCTCTTTGTGCTCATGCATCTGTCTAGTGTTCTCTCTCTTTCCGTCTCTCTCTCTTTCCGTCTCTCTCTCTCTTCCTGTCTCTCTCTCTCAACCTTTCTAACTGTGTTCTATTCTTACTAGTTCAGCTGTCGCTTTCATTTGCTTTCCATCTGCCTCTGTCTCTTTCTATCTATTCCTCAATATACTGATCTATCTTGCAGCATATATGTTTTGTAGACAGTTATATTATGCATACATCTCTGCCTGCTTGTGAAAGAAAGGTTTAATAATAGTGAAATATGGAAAATTTTTATATGCATCTTACTTCGTCTTTCTCTACGTCAGTTAATTCATTTCCCACTTCCATAAATGTTATCTCTTGAAATTTCTGGATCTCTCTCTCTCTCTCTCTCTCTCTCTCTCGTTTTCTGCCTGTCTGTCTCTCTCTCTCTCTATTTATTATTATCTCTTGATCTTTCTTATTCTTTCTATTTCACTTTCCTGCTTCTTATCGCTTAGTCTAGTTCTCTCTTGCGCTTCATCTTTGTCTATGTCTCTGTCTAATTTTCGATCAATCTCTTTCGCTCCTCCTCTCTGTCTATCTATTTCTACGCCTCTTTATCTAGCTTACCCATTCGCTTCTTCCCGTTTACTCAGCTATAGCCTTTGCCGCTTTTCTGAGCTCGATGATTTCTATATTCCAAGAAAGTTATCATTTTTTTCTTCCACATTATAGAGATAGATTGCAATGGAGATATTTCACAGATATACCTATTCTTTTAGAGAAATACACTTCAGTCAGATCTTTAGGATTTCCTCTTTCGCTCTCTCTATCTCTCTCTTTTTCTCTCTCTGTCTCTCTCTTCTAAACGTTTAGCAATGGCTTAGCTAGTGTTTACAGGATATCTATCAGTTCGAGCTCTGCTGCATTCAGTTGCTTTACTTGTTACTTATTTGCCAGGACGAGGGCCAATGCGCGGTCCACTCCACGTCAGGGTTGCCAGCATACGGCATAATGGCGGCTCGTCCTGCCACTTTGTTTGTTCTTGTTGCTGTTGTTGTTGTTGTTGCTTTTGCTTTTTGTTTTGTTTTGTTGGTGTTGTTGTTGCTGTTGCTGTTGCTGCTGCTGCTGTTTATTAATATATAATTCCTGGCACATTCGTGTGCACATTTCAACCCTCAAAGCTCGCACAACCCTCTATATACTGTGAGCCATCGCATCGCATACCCCTCCCCCTACCACCCTCCCCAACACCACCTCCCACTTCGCCCCTCGCCGTTGATGGTGCTGAAGATGCGGACGACGATGGCGACACAACGAACGTGTTATTTACCAAACACTCGACGCCGGCACGGCACATAACACATAGAAGAGAGACCGAAGGACTCGCAGCAGCAGCTCCCTCACCAAACCTACCTACCTACCGCCTACCCCGCCCTCTGACGAGTCCTGTTCCCTTTTTAACAGTATGTGTGTGTGTGTGTGTACATGCAGAGATGAAAGCTGGCCCGGCCCGGTCTGGCCTGTTCTCGAGTGCCTCGCAGTTCAAGTCGCTCTGTCAGTTTGTCACTTTGTCACTTTGGCAATTTGTCAGTTGGTTCAACACGCGTCTCGGCACCCAAATGCGTTGCCCACGCACAGTGATGCCAAAATGTAGTGTAGCGAATGTTCCAGAGAATGTGGGAGAGAGAGAGAATTAGAGAGAGAGAGAGTGAGAATGAGAGAGAGAGAGCGACAGAGAGATAGTTGAATAGTCTATGAGAATCGATATCTAAGCATTATAGCCTTAGGTAAATATTGATAATATTATTATGATTTCGCTTATCAAACTATCTATCCATATCAATCTTCTACGTTATCCTTTCTTTCATATTTTTTCTATTTTCTATAATTAATTTTCCCTCCATGTTTGTCCCTATATTTTCCCCTATATTTTCCCATATATTTTTCTTACATTTAAATTCAGGTTTTAACTGGAATTTGTTTAATTCAATTTTTACTTTATTATAATTCAAGTTTTAAAGTTTTGTTCAACGATCTCTCTCTCTCTCTTTGTTTCTTTGTCTCTCTCTCTCTCTCTCTCGTTGTCTCTCTCTCTCTCTCTCTCTCTTTCTATTTCTCTCCCAAACTCTCTTTCTATCTATATGTATAAAATCTTCTCTCATTATAATTTTTGTTTTAATTCTTTGGTGTTTTTCTTAAATTTTAATTTTCTTTTAATTTTCTATATTTTATTTTCAAATTCAAAAAAAAAAAAAAAAAAAAATTTGGAATTTTTAAAATTGAAATTAAGCATAATTTTTGTAAATTTTATTTTTAAATTCATATTTTTTCATTCGCTTTTGCCACACTGTGCAGCAGTTTTTGTCCATGGACGTGGCCTGGTGTGATTAGCCGACGCTTCATGCCAAGAGCATAAAAAATGTAATGAATACAACAATAGGAACAACAACAACAACTACAACAACAACAACAATGGCAATGACAATAAAGTTGTTCCCATTGTTGTTGTTGTTGTTGTTGTCTCTTCACGTGGCCTGTGCCAACACAGAGCAAAGGCAAAGGCAAAAGCAAAAGCAAAGGCAAAGGCAAAGCTCCAAACGCGAAGAGCTCGAATAGCTGCAGAGACTATACGAAAAGCTTAATGAGAGAAAGAGACAGGAAACTGTAGGGAGCATTAGGTGCGGAGATGCTGCATGTGTGTGTCTGTGTGTGTGTGTGCGTGGGCGTATTTGTGAGTGTGTGTGTGTGTGTGTCTTGGGTGTTTGTTGAATTTCTGCTATCAAATTCAAGTTTTTTCTTTTCTTTTGTCTGACAAGCGCTGACAACGCCCTCATAGCAGTTAGAGGGGCAAATGGAGGGGGGCGTGGCAGGTGGAAGTTGTAAAATTTTTGGCTAAGTAGACGCGAAAAATGTGTCGCAGTTGCCCAAAAAATGTTCCAATGCTGGCAATTTCCCCATAGAAAGTTTCTCTCTCTCTCACTCTCTCTCTCTCTCTCTCTCTCTCTCTCTCTCACTCTCTCTGTGTGTGTGCGTGTGTGAATGCTCTTGAAAACAGGTTACGTTTGTCTGGCGGATCATTTTGTGTAAATAGATTACAAACGACAAAACATGCTGCGTGCCCTCGCAGCAGGACCAAAGCAATGGAACCAGCAGACGCACAGGACTTACCCATATCCTGGCCATGCCCATACAAATATATGTTATATATATATATGAGATATATATATATATATGATATATATATATATATATGTGTATGTGTGGGTGTGCACATAGCTGTCATACAGGCACAACGCCTAGGGGCGTCTCCAGGCATCTCCACTGTCCGCTGCACAGAATGAGAGGCTGTTAGACAGAGACAGCGAAAAAGAGACAGACAGACAGACAGACAGACAGAGAGAGAGAGAGGGAGAATGTGTGGGTAGCAGTGCATGCCAACAAGCGGGAACAGCAACTGAAGCAACTGTCAACTGCGATTTCCATGCAGCTTATCCACTCTTTAAGCTCAGTTCCAACTTAAGGAATTTTATGGCAAGCGCAAGAATTATGAAGCATCGAAAACGCGATTTGAAAATTGCTTATTATTTATTATAGATATTATAAAATATTAAATAAATAATTTAAAAAGAATTTTAAAACTAATTAAACTTATCATATAAATTATTCTCCAGAGTAATAATATGATAAAGGGAACTCTTTGACAATTTGTACTGCCTAGGGATCAGAAAATAAGTACAGATCATAATATGATATATGGTACATTTATCTTTATACTCATATGAATGTTCTACAATCTAGAAATCTTTTATAGCTATGCTATAGATAGAGAGCTCTTTGATCTAAACATCATACCAAATCGTGTTATCCTCATATCATAGTTTATTTTAACGCATTTTCTTTCTTTATAATAAGTATGTACAAATTTGTGACTTGATGTCCGTTCTTGTGTATCTCATGATTGAAGCTTCTCTTTATGTATTTGTTTACATAGTGTATCTATTAATATTTTGAATTAATTTCTATATAAAATATAAATCGAATAATATTATACAAAATAAAATTTATTTATATAACATAAAATTTAATTTATTTATAATAACATCATATCCGAAGTTTATAGGTCAACACAATTTAGCTATAAAAAAAGAAACTATAGCTATAGACAATATAACTACATCTCACTGTCTTTCTCGTTCTCGCTCTCTCGATCTCCCTCTCTCCCTCTCTCTCTCTCTCTCTTTCTCTGTCTCTCTTTTTCTCTCTAACCCATACGATTTTGGGAAAATTTATGCTTTTCTCAAATAAACAGCCAAAAGTTTTTTACTCTCGTTCCACAACATATAATTTATTTAAATATTTAATTATTTTAAATATATTTTTGAGATTCACATATCGCATCTCAATCACACAGACTGAGATTGAGATTGAGATTGATCTTGGTGATCAAGTTTGCTTAAGAGCTGAAAAAGTGTTAAGAGAAAAGAATATTTACAGATAGATAGCATTATGGAATTTTAGAAAGAAAATATTATATTAATGAATCGATTTTTAAGAAACAAAATATTTATTTATTTACTTAATTTCTTAATTTATGATATATTAAAGGCAATTGAATCTAAACATAAATTAAATATATTAACTAAGGACGAATATATATGTGAGTAATACAAATATATTTACATTTAAATTTTAAGAGGATATTTGATAGATTTGAAATCAAGACTAGATCTTGGGAAACTTGATTACTGAATGCCTCGCCTAATATAGAATATATCGTAAAAGAAACTGATTTGATAATCTAAAATAGTTTGGGATGTAACTTAAAAGCCTTCGCAAAGCGTGACTACGATCCCCAAATATATAGGACTATAGATGCTATATGAAAGAGTTGAAATTACTCAAGTCAAGTGATTTCTTCTTATTATGAATAACTTTGTGAGCTCTACAAAATGAATTCCATATCATATCAAAGTCGAACAAATGCAAAGGCAAATGTAATTTGAAGCTAAAGACCTTAGCGAGGGTCTTCAATCTGCATATGGATTACAATTATTTGTGCATCCCTTTTTGCATGCGACAGTTGTTGATTTTATTCGTCGCTGCTCTCGAAATATTTCTCATTACTTAAGCTGAAATGCGGATGGTGAATGCTGAATGATATCATTGTTGATGTGGCATATGTGGCAATAGGCTTAGTCTGCCAATAGATCGAGCACTCTTCCTGTCTATGTCTGTCTCTCTCGCTCTGTATGTGTGTGTGTGTTGCACACTCGTGCATGGCACCCAATGCTCAACAAAATGCTGTCGAAGCTTTGCTGGCAAAAAACAAAAACAATAAAAAAAAAAAAGAAAAACAACAAAAAAAATAGAAAGGAAGAAAAAAAGTGTTTGCTTCCTTAAGGCCCATTCAGGACATCCGCTGATTGTTGCCGTCGCCGTTGCCGTTGCCGTTGCCGTTGCCATCGCTTGAAAAGCTGCCGCACAGGATATCTGCCCTCGCTCGATGGCCTCTGTCGGCCTATATCGGGGTTGCTCACGGGGGTTGGCCACAATTGCTCGACGGCCTAGCATGGACTAACCCCGTTGTCCTCGAGTCCTTTGCCTCGCTTGGCTTTGCTGTGCTCCCTGCGCTACGGCTTAGCGCTTTTCATTGTGCGCTTTATTGATAAAGGACACCCTGCACTTCTCATATCGATTTCAAGAGGCATCGCCCATTACCCGTCTACCACCCGCCCGTCCCGCCCGCTCGTCCCGCCCGCTCGTCCTGCTCGTCCTGCTGCTGCTGCTTCTCATTTCAGCTGCTCAGCCTTCATCATTATCCTCGAATGTTTTCATTATTTTTCCACTTGGCTCAACTCCTTGTCTGTTCGAATGCCGTCAATGGACGACGACATGTTTATAATGCCAGTCGAGAGTCCTTTTCCATCAGCATTCAGCAACCAGCCAGGCTGACTAGCTGGGTGGGTGGTTGTTTGGCTTGTTGCCCGACTGGGTGGTTTGGGTGGTTTGGGTGGGCTATATGGCTGTGCTCGTTACGCCTTGTATTTTGGGTGGTTGCTCTGCAGCGGCTTTTGCATGCGGTGGTTGCTTTTTCAGCACCATTTTGATCTAACTCCTGGGAATTGGCGCAAGTTTCACTGATTTGATGAAATGCTCGTAATCGCGCCCATTTCCAATTCCCCCTCTTGACAACGTCGCTCGCTCGCTCGCTCGCTCGCATGTGCCAGCATTTGATTAAAAGCGCTGCAAAATTAATTTCAGCATTTCACCGCCTCCTGCTCCTGCTCCTGCTTCTGCTTTGTGTGTGTGTGTGTGTGAAATTGTCGCAGCACTCGGCTTAGTTACTTGAGCGCTAAAAGTCGTCCTTTGTGTATTGCTCGCAGCAGGGGTGAATTAATTAAGGCGGCTCAATCACCAGCGGATCACTCAAGCACCACCTAGCACCACACCACACCACACCATCGCCCCCCCCCATTCCCCATCCTAGTCAATGCTGTCAAGATGTCCGCCATTTTGATGCTTGACAATATTTTTATTGAGTGGCCTCTGGACTTTTGACTCTTTTTTTTTTTTTTTGTATTTTTAATTTCTTTTGGGCCAAGCTTAGGTAATTAAAAACAACTTCCAAGGCGAGTCCGCTCGACTAGCAGTTACCCTGCACACTCAAATATAGCTAAGCTTGATTCAAGAGGGTTGCAGAGGGTTTCAGGCTCTAACAGTTAGGCTCCAACAGGCCTTTGCTCGATCTCATCAAATTCCCAGTTCTATATACTCTATATATATAGCCACACTTACTTCCACTTCCTATCAAAGCTAATATACCCCATTTGCTTTTCAATGGCTTTTGGGGTAGCTTGAATTGCGGCATTGGCTCATTGAACGTCCGCACTTTGGCGAAATTTCGTGCAATTTTAATTAATGACCAGCAAATGGTGGGGCTGGGGCTGGGGGCTGCACCACTTGACTTGGGTGGCCAAAGAAATTGACATTTGACATTTGCCATTTGACATTTGAAGTGTTTCGTTAGTTCGTTCAGTTCCAGATTTCAGATTTCTAGAGTCCATTCAAGGAATTGTCGCTCGCACACACACACACACACACACACACACACACACACACACACGCACGCTGGTAAATTGGCTCCACTTGGCGGTTTTGTGCTCCTCATTAGCTCGCCTTGGGGCGGTGCTCACAATTTGCTGTTGAGTGGCACTTGGCTCGCTAACCACCCGCTACATTTATATTAACAACATGGCTGCCGTTGCATGCAACACTGCCACGCCCCACGCCCCATGCCACAGCCCTTGGCACCTACCTGGCCCGCAACCGAAGCGCCAACAGCATCCATCACATCCACCACATTCTCCACATCTCTCCACATCTCGCCAATGCCATTCCCCGCCAGCCGTGCCCCGATTTTCCTTGGGCTTCATTTATGCCAATTTTTCAAACTAATTGGTGCTGTTGACATCTTTTTCTCTCTTGGAAGTTTTGCATTGGATTCAGCGGCAGCTAACACCACCCCACCCCCGCAATGGGGTTGACTTTTACGTGCGGACTGCGCCAGCTTGGGATGCCCACTAAAAGCACTCAGCAATAAAATTAGTGCACGCCGTTGCACTCGGCTATTGGAGGAGCCTTGACGCAGAGACGTCCGCCAAAAAAAAAAAAGGGGGGAGCGCTTAACAGGCAGGTATGAATATGCTTAAAAGCAAGTTGCCGATGGAAAGAGAGAGTGAGAGTGAGAGAGGGAGAGAGAGTGAAATACTTTTACTTTAAGTAAAACTGCAATGCTATAGGAGCTAAATGGAATAAAATGTTGAGTTTTGTCTTTAGAAGATTATAGGCTCGTTCTCTATGTACTAACAGATGCAGATAAAGAGAAATTGAAAGAGAGAGATAGAGAGAGAGAGAGAGAGAGATAGAGAGAGAGATAGAGAAAGAGAAAGAGAGTGAAGTAAGAAACATATCGACAAATGACAAAAGACAGCTAAAAGTATAGATTGAGTGAGGTAGAGGGGCAGATTTCGAATGTGAAAAAAATGCAAAGAATGATATATAGAGCGAGAGAGAAAAAGAGAGAGAGAGATGGGGAAAGGAAAAAAGAGATATAGTTTTGACATATATATTTTTGATATGTCTATAGAGATAAAAAAAAAATAAATTCAGAAGCATATTTAAGCGATGAGAAAGGCCGTTGCTATCTCGCCTCGAGTTAAGAGACAAAAATTTAAAGAGAGAGAAGAAGGGATAGAGAGTTAAGAACAGAAACACAGCTAGGAGGATAGATAGATGGATAGATATATGGTTATAGAGAAAGAGTGATAGAGAGAGACAGAGAGAGAGAAAGGGAGAGAGAGAGAGTGAATGAGACAGACAGACAGAAAGAAAGAAAGAGGGACAGCCAGCAACCGCTTTCTCTCTCTCTCTCTCGCGCTATCTCTCTCTCTCTCTCTCTCTCTCTCTGTTTCAGCTTCGTTTTGATATTACTGAAAGTTTTTCTTATGCATTCCTCGTTTCCGCTACATTTGTGAGAGTATTTTCAGGCTTAATTGGAGAAAGAACAGAATAGAAATGATAAATAGTTCTCATTCAAGAATATTTATATTTATTTTGTATCTAGTAATAGAGAAATATTAACTCAGTTCAATTATTTTATCTTTTTGTCTCTGAGCATATCCCATTTAACGCTGAGTGGGCTAGTAAACCTAGCTAGTAAAAATAAATAGTATAAAAGCTAAATTCCATTAAATTTCCGATGCCCCCCCCCTCGAGCAACGCCAATTCGCGCTACGCCTCTGACCTCGGCCAGTTATGTATTTTGCTTTTCGCGACATTTTGCCTCCTTTTTTTTTTCTCTCTTTCAATGCTCTTCGACATTTCAGCTAATAAATGCAATAAATGTAAAGTTTATAGTGAAAAAAAAGGAGAAGAGGAAGAGAAGGGTGTAGATGAAGAGGAAGAGGAAATGGAAGTGGAAATGGGAAGACTTTAGTTGTAAACGAGCTAATTGAGAGCTGCACGTGACACACATGAGCTCAAGCTGAATGTGAAACTGAAGAGGCAAGATCTATACTATATATGCAGATATAAATATATTAATATTCTATATATTTATATATATATATATATATATTTGATAGCTATATGGTATAGATCTATCAATTATGCGCTGTTAGTTGAGTGAAAATGCAATGCATGAGCTGCTTGCGGCGTTGAAAATATTTAACAAGTCAACAAAATTGCATATTCTAATAGAGAGGGAGACAGAGAGTGTATGTGTGTGTGTGCGCACGTGTGTGTGTGTGGCAGGTGTAGGTGGCAGGCTCACGGTTCGGTGCCCAATCAATTTTTGATGGACGTGCGAAATTTATGGTGAAAAATATTTGGCTATGCACAATGAACTCGAGAGTTGGAAAATTGTGCAAAAGCCCGAATGAAAATGCGAAAAGAGTGACAGAGTGAGAGCGAGAGAGAAAGAGAGAGAGAGAGAGAGAGATGGTGATGTAGAGCAAGAGGAAGAGGAAGAGATGACGGCAGTGAGTGTTGAAACTGAAACTGAATGCCGATGTCGACCAATGCGGCTAGCCGAAGCCCCAAACACCCCGCACTAAATCATGGGCGCAGAGGGACGCTCACTAAGGGAAGGGGGGGGGGTTCGGTGTCAGAGAGGGCGGACGAGTGGCCGGTGCTGATGCTGATGCTGATGCTGGACTGTCCATAGAAAATATTGTTATGCACATGGCTGGGGCAACAGCCACGCCACGGCCAACCGAACACAATACCAAATATTGTTGTATTATATTGTTGTTGTTCAACTTGTATTTTTAATACTCTTCTCTTACCTAGCCCCCCCCCCCCTATCACTCTCCTCTGCCCTTCTTTCTTCATTTGTTGCGTATTTATGACGCTGGAGGGCGCTGCTGTTGCCGTATACCCGGCAAACCCGAAACAATGAACCATCTGCCCTTTGCCAAAAAGTAAAATTCCAAATAGTAGAAAAAAAAAAAAACTCAATATTCTAACTCTAACAAATAGTGGGCATATTCTGTGATCAATGTATATATATATATATATATATATATATATATATATATATATGTTATGTATGTAAAAAATTAATTAGATTTCAGTATTACTAGAGATTTCATTTGGGTAAATCAAATGGATTGCATGTGAATATGAATGTGAATATGAATATAAATAACATATAGACCTAGATTGAAGTTATATATACATTAGGATTTAAAAGCTATTGAAGAACTATGCTAGATAGAGAGATAGATAGATAAATAGAACTATGATAGATAGATCTATGTAGATATGTTTGTATGAAAAATATTGAAAAATTGAAAGAACTCTTCAATTTTTATAGATGGAACGTAACAGCATACATATTTAGAGCGAATGAGAAATATTATAAATTAATGAAAGAAATGAGAAAGAAGGAGACGTAGAGAGAAAGAGAACAAGAGAACTAGAGAGCGCGAGAGAGAGAGATAGAGAGAGTTATAGAATATAAACATCGTATATATGATAAGAAAAAAACATTATATTTTACTATGCTATATAGTTTTCATAAACCGTCCATCGCATTGCTGCGCATTTGTTGAAGTCAAGATAGCAGCTAAAACTATTTGCGAATTACAGAATTACAAGACAGTAAAATTTATTTGAATATCAGTTTAAGATATTTACATACGAAAAAAAAATATTTCAAAATTCTTGGACAACTCAAAAGTGCAATAAAAAATCTAAACCATATATAAACCAAAGTACAGTGTCAAAATGCGAATTATAGAATATAATTAATGTGAGCTATACTTAACTGAATAATTTCTTTTCTATTATTTACTTTTTTTTAAATTGCATATGAAACAAGTTTTAATATATATATGTACATATACATAAACTACCATATCTATACACATTCCCATTACTGGTTCGGGTATTTCACTAGCTGGGCAATGGGTTTCTAAAAAAAAACAAAAGCAAAAAAAAAAGTCTGAAACTTGCCTTCAGTTTGGTTTTGGCGCTCTGTGAAGCGTTTTAAAGTGCTTCCAGGCAATTTGGCGATAAACAATCACTGAAATAACCAATATAAAATATTTAAAAAGTGTTCAAATAGCCTAGCCATGCACATGCCACGCCCCCCACACACCACACACACCACACACACACACACACCTCACATGCCCCGCTTTGGCCCCTTCAGCTGCTGCTCGATTGGCGGTTCGCATTGGTGTTGCTGCCGCTTCGTTACCTCTTGCGGCGCGTTTGATTTGATTTATTTGGAATTTGCATTTTTATCCCAGCTTCCCCTAGGCCCCCCCCCAGCAGCCACTGTTCTGCACTCTCTCTCTCCGCTCTCCCGCTCTACCTCTTTCGTACTCTTTTCCCCTATTTGTTGGCCGTTGAGTTTTTGGGTAGCTTAGCGCTTGAATTTTTAAACATGTTGCATACTTTTGTGCGCTGGGGACTTTGCAGCCCCACTGGCCTCTGCCCCCTCTCATCCGCCTTGTTTAGAATTTGGCATTTTCGAATTTCGTTTTTCAATGGGATTTACTTTAAGTCCAAAATTGCAGGCTTAAGAGATTTTTGCATTCGGCAAACTAAATTGGAGCGCAGCGAAAAGGCCGAACTGAGTGTTATAGCTGCTGCAAGCACTCGAAGACTCTAAATTGAATGCTAATTGAGAGGATGCTCGTAAGCCTATGTAATTGAAAGTTATGCAACTTTTAGCTAGTTAGCTTACATGCAAAGCCTCGGTTCAGTTTTAATTGAGCTTAATGCATTGTGATATCTGTCAAACTCAACACAAAAGGGAATATAATGAAATGAATTAAATTTAGACATTTCGATACCCATTAGTAAAGGGAAATCCGGGTATATTGATTGTGCACACACAGGCAGTGCAAGGTGTGGCAAGAGAAATTTGCATGTTTTGTATTCATTTATGAATTTTATAGGAAAAATGCAAAAGACTTGATCAGAATCAAGTTGAAGTCGATTATTTAAGATAAATATTTTAATTAAATATTTTTTTTTTTAGGAAATGTTCTAATGCCTACAACTTGAGCAACACAGTTCCAGATAGAACTAATGGGTGATTCTACAATTGTAGATCTCTAAGTATCTTCAATCTATAGATTCTATTAGCAATAGAAAAAGTAATACATAACATCTGCACTTAAGAAGGAATTAGAGTACACAATAAATAAATATAATAAATAAGAAAAATAAAAAGGGGAATCTTCGACTCTGCTACAATGTAAATACTCATATTACAATTCTCTCTTAGAGAGCTAACTCTTTTCGTATCCGAATTAATCTCAGCAACAGCTAGAGTCTCAATTCAATTGATATGCCATTTCACTTATTCGGATTGCCTATAGAGGGCAGCAAGCATAGCCCTTTGTCTGCTTTTCTATTATTGTAATCCTCAGCAGAGCATTTGTTAGTTGGTACACCTCCTACATTCATTTCACATTTCACATTTTCATTTTCATTTGTTGCCATTTTCCATTTTTCATTTTTCACATATGTATGTTTTCCCCCTTTTCTGACTAAGCAGCAGATAAGGAAATGCAACAAGCGACTGCCATGGCAACTGCAGCTGCAATTGCTCAAACAGATTCCGAGCTTTATGAAAATAGTTTCTAATTATTTCAATTAAACTTATGTTCAGTTTGAATTGTTTTTATTTTGCATAGCTAATCTAATTTAGAGCTGTTGGCCATATTAAAATATATCTAAGAAAAACTTTTCTTGCAAAGAAAGAAAAAATTAGCTAAATTCTTTTCTTTTTTTTTTTTTTTTTTGTGACAGTTATGCAGAAAAATGAATCAAAATTCAAATGGAAAGCTTCACAAAACGTAAAATTTTTATAAATAAATTTTTATAAATATTTTGATAAGTTTTACAAAGCCTAAAAAAAAAAAAATTAAAAATATATAAATATTTACCTTATATTTGAAAGTCTTTGGCTACATTTCTATCTAATCCCTTTTACCTTTTTTTTTTTTGTTAATTCTGAAATTTGGCACGCAATGTGATTCAAGAGCTTTAGCAAAATTTTCAAATTTCAGTTCGAGTACTAAATTTGGAGTGATTTGTGCTTACTGTGAATGTGGCCATTCCATGCAAATGCACAAATTCTCAATGTTTAAATAAGAAAAATACGAACATAAAAAGCTAAATAAAAAACTGATTGAGTGAATTAAAAGCGTGCAGTCAATGGAGCGAGAGCAACGGACTGCAATATGATGACTATCAAATAAACAGAGGATAAAATATTTGCAAACATCAAATTTCACAGTGGCTGTTAGAGAGAGAGAGAGAGAGAGAGAGACAGAGAGAGAGAGAGAGAGGAGAGGATGGGGGACAAAGTTGTTTTGGGGTTTTCAGTTTTGGCCAGCAACTGGCCATGAAAATTGCATGCAGTTGGATTTGGTTATTAGAATGGCATAGAATTGGATTTGAAATTGAAATATTTAACACGTTTGGGTCAAGCGTCCTGGACATCCTGGACGACATCCAGGACATCCATGCAGGATGTGCAGCATGTGCAGCATGTGCGATGAGCCAATGCAATTTTAATAGCACGCAAAAGTAATTGACGTTAAATGTTAAAGCCGGCCAAAATGAAGCCCAGAACTACGGCTAGAGCCACGATAGAGTGATTGACTGTATTTGGCATAGATTGCAAGACTTTATGATCCGATTTAGTTAGGGTTTTTAAAGATAAACTCTAACTGACAGATTGTTGAACTCATTGAGGAAGTAAGTGTGAGAAAAATTGAGGAAAGACTGCTTGACCTGATGATAAAGTGTGTAGCCAGGGAAAAACTTTAACTTAATGATTGATGGACTTATAGATGGAGTGATTGATGGACTAATCGATTGAGTGAATAATATTTGAGCGACTGTTAGTCAACGAATCATTAAGTTACTCAAGCATCTATTAGATTCACAGTGATTGATGGACTAGCAGATGCTTGAGCGACTGTTACACCTTAGATCAAGTCACACAAGCATCTAATATATTGGCATAATTAATGTTTTGATTGATGAACTGATTGATATATTTACTAATGCTCGAACTACAGTTAGATCTCAGATCATCAAGTCTAACAGTCGCTCAAGAAGTGATTGAGAGAGTAAAAACCCAATGATTGATAGGCTGATTGTTGCTCTGCGAGGTCTATTTAATGATTGACTGAATGAATGATGGAACAGACTTATGGTCTGTAAAGCTAATAATCGTCTTACTTATCTAGACTAGAAAGCTTACTACAATTGATTGATGGCGCTGAGTGAGCGAATCTGAATGATTGATTCGATTAGTGAGACGATTGATTAGTGGAATTTGATTGAACTGATTGATAGATTAGTTGGCTGACTCACTGTGAAAACAGTTGATAGATTGATTAACTGATTGATGAAAACTTAACATGACAAACTGATTGGCAGACTGATTGCCCAAATGATAGATTGAGAAATGAGCTGATTGACAACTTGCATAACTGACTGACGGCTCAGTCAGTCCTTGTTTGACTCTATAGCGCGAGTCTATGCTGAACTTGTGTGTTCACTGATTGTTTGACTGATAAACGCAGTGGTAATCAGGCATATGGAATCTTTGGCTGATGGGCAGTCAGTTGACTGATTGACCGACTGACTGAGTGCCTGAATTGATGAATGCTCTGCGAAATGCATTGGCAGCGAAACGCTTTCACTTTCTTGATTCGGTTAACCAGCTCAATGGCTAGCTGGACATGCAGTCCCTGTGAATCACATTCGCATTTGAATTCGTTCTCATACTGTTATAGACGCATTTGTATTCGTTTTTGATTCAAGTCGAGGCTCTCTTACAGCTGACTGGGCTCACAAATTGCGCAATCAGGCGCAAATAACAAAAAGCAGAAAATGAAATGAAAGCAAACGCGCTCCAGACAGCCCTTAGATCATATCATCATCATCATCAACATCAACATCATCATTAGCAGTAGCAGGAGCAGGAGCAGTAGCAGGAGGAGCAGCAGCAGCAGCAGCATCTACCCTGCGGCAATACTCAACAAAACACATTTTGGTCAAATCATTATGAAGTTTTTGTTGTTGTTGCACAGCTAACGTAAAACTGATAAAAGTATTTCAATTAGTGTCAGAAAATGTCTGCGAGAGTGTGTGTAAGTGTGTGTGAGTGTGTGTGTTAACGGCAAACACAATAAATGTAATGAATCTTATAACAATTCCACAAGCGTTAACTATAGTGTGGAACTATATATAAGTAGGTATATGTGTGTTTACAGATATATGCATATCTATTATATATGTATGTATGTATGTACATGTGTACATAGATCTGTTTGTCTGCGTGTTTGTGTGTCTGCTCGAATGGTTTTTTTTTTCACCCTCAGGCGACAACGCCAACGCCAATGCAAAAACAACAACAACAACAACAACGACGACGACGTCAACGACTATAGCAATAGCAATGGCTGCCGCTGTAGCTGACGACGGTTGACACGAGGCGAGCCAAATTAAAACAAGAAGAAGAACAAGAAGAAGAAGCAGAAGCAGCAGCAGCAGCAGCGAAACAAAAAGCAAAGCAGCTCAACACTACAGATAACATGCACACACACACACACACACACACACACACACACACACACACACACACACACACACTTTACATGAGCATATGGCAAGAGCAGTCAGTCTGTCCGTCTGTCTCTCTGTCAGACAGTTTGACAGCTGTGGCGCTGCCATTTTATTAGAAAACGCCATGTAAAACGGCAGAGGACAACGACACAAATTCACCATTTTGTCACGTTGCGCGCACACACACACACACACACACACTCAAGCACATAGCAAGAGAGACAACGCTAACGCCGACGGCAACGGCGACAGCGACGCCGATGCCAGCGTGCACGTTGTCAACAACAACAACAACAGCAACAATAACAATGAGCATAACAAAACGCGCGCGCTCTGTTTTGGTGGTGACAAAAAACGAAAATTGCCGGCGTTAGCGTCACAACAAACTCACCACGGCAGCGACGGCAACGGCGACAGCAGCAGAGCCAGCGACTGCTGCGCTCAAATAGCGTGCGCTCTCGCTCACGCGCGCTCACTTGCGCTCACTCGCTCTCGCTCTCGCTCTCACAATTTGAGTGTGTTTATTTTATTTGAAAACAACCCTCGCTCACGCTTGTCTGGCTGTGTGTCAGTCGCACGACTGTCTCTCTGCATGTGTGCGTGTGTGTGTGCGTGTGTGTGTGTGTGTAGTTGCTGTCGTCGTTGTCTTCGACCGGCACTTGGCCAATGCTGACACACATGACCGTTAGGCAGCGCAGCTCGTAGAGCGGGCAGAGCAGCAGCGCACTTCTCTAGCAGAGCATTGCTCATGCAGTAGATCATGAAAAATATCAGTTGAACGGAATATTTGTTAAATTGAGTGAGCGATTGAAAAGAGTTAGAATGAGAGAACGCAGAGAGAGATATATATTCTGATCGGTGCGCTGTCTGGCGACATATGTATGTGTATATATAAGCCCCTGCCTGCAGGCCGATGATAGGAGGATGAGCAAAACAACCCTTAGTAGCAACAACAACCGTGTTGCTGTCGCGCTGCTGCACTTCGATTGCCTTCTGCTTAGACGCAAGTAAATACTATAAGAAATATGTTTCGGACGCTGGCCGATAGATGGCGCCGCTGCACATGCTGCTGCTGCGTACACCGGCTAACAGATGGCGCCATCACAAGATGCGACTAATTTGCCGTTTGGCTTGACAGGCCGAAAGCTAACGGGCCAAAGGGCGTGCAACTGAGGCACCCATGTGAATTGCGAGTTTGGTCAGCGAAAAATGAAACAAAAAAAAAAAAAAAACAAAGATAGAGAGAGAGAGAGATAGAGAAGGAAACAAAAATCGCTAAGAGACTTAACCAGGTTGACATGTGCAGTGCGGGCGTGCCCGAGTGGGTGGGTAGATAGGGCAAAAAAGGGTCCTGTGTCCTGCTTGATAGGCGCAACAAAAAAAAAAAAAAAACTGGTCCAGACTCAGAGCTGGGCGCAGTAGTGCATAAATTTGACGCTGTGTGTGTGTACCGAGGAGGGCGGATGGGGTTGGTAACGCGAGCTGGGGGAGAGGGACACAGCAAACAGCTGGCGGTCATATTTTCCAGTCAACAAGGCAACAACAAACACAACAAGGTCCGAAACAGAGTTACACACACACACACACAGAGCAATACACACATAACCCAACCAAAGCCCCAAAAGCCCTAGCAAAGCCATTCGAAACTCTTCCCACCTCAGCCCCCACCCGGCTACCCTCACGCAGCTGTGCTGCTGCCTGGTTGCTGTTGGCTTTTAAGCAGAAAATCATACAAACAACACAGTCACAGGCAGGAGCATGAGCAGGACACACACACACACACACACACACACACACACACATGCTGTAAGTTTGGGAGTAGCTGGCTGAACGGTCGGTTTATTAGACTGACCCAAAATGGAGCGAATTGCAATATGAACTATTCGGGTTACCCTTGAGCGCAAAGTTGGCCAGCACTCCAGCAAAATATGCTCCGCGAAGGGCGGGCGGAAGGACTCGCCAGGGGAGACTCGGGCTCGAGCATACTTTCAAAGATATTTCACGCAACAGCCCCTCGAATATTTCGGCACAGAGTCGAGGTTGTTTTATTATGATGAAATAGTTATACATTTAGAAACAGAGAATGGGAGTAGGAGAGAGCGTGAGAGAGAAAGAGAGAGAGAGAACGAGAGGAAAATTAAAAAGGGAAAGTAAAAGAGAGGTGGGAGAGAAGAGAAATAGAAGAATAAAAAAAGAGAAAGTGCAGGAGATGGAAAACAATAGGAAGGAGAGCACAAGGAAGACAATAAGAGAAAGTGAAAGAATGAAGGAAGAGAGAAAAAGCGATAAATAAAGCAAGTGACATAAAGTGAGAAAAAGTGAGGACACAGAGAGATAGTGAGGGAGAGATATGGAGATATGGAAGAGATAGGACGAAATATAGGGAGAGGGAGAGACGAAGAAAGAGAGAGAGAGAGAGAGAGAGCGGTGGAGAGTGATAAGAGTGAGGGAAAACCGATAAGCCTACAATGAGAGCTTTACGAAACGATTTTCATTTCATATTCTTCATATCAAATTCACAGAAACGATAATTTATCGATAGTCAAATTGTAATCTCTCAATAAACAATACTAAGAAAATTCAAATAGTAAATAGTAAATGATTGAAGACGATGTATCGATAAATCGATTTAAAAATCATCGCATTTATCGATGGCGCAGCGTGTGCATACGCCTGTCATCGATTGTTGCCTATCGAAAATTGGTATTACACACAGCCCGATCCATCGGGCCTAAATCTATTTGCAAAGCCATTTACCAGCTTCCAGCTGCAATTCGATGCTGCCCCGTCGAGCACTCGTTTTTCGGGGCCTTTTTTAGTTGAGGCTCGTCGACAGTGGACGCACACTTATTAGCCAATTGCATTTTACAAACCGTTTTTGGGCTGCAGACAAACAAAATGGCTGACTGACTCGCTAGACCAACCACCCCCCCCCCCCCTCCCCATCCTGACCTCCCAGCAGGGGAAGCTACCCTGAAGCTACTCCCAGGCCCCTCTCAACTCCTGTCTTTGATAAGCGCCCTCCACGCCTTTTGGCTGTGTTCGCTACACTCAATTTTCGCAGGCGACGCAGACTGTGAACATGTGTTTGTGTGTGTGTGTGTGTATGTGTGTTCTGCTCATAGCCAAAAGTTATGGATTCAACTTTTGGCCAATTTAATTTTCTCGCCTGCAACGGCTGCAGAGCAAGCGGCAGCAACCACGTCTGACCAATTGCCAAGCCTCCAACTCCACGCCCCAAATGCGTAATGCGAGCGCATGTGTGCGACTGTGTGCGACTGTGTGTGTGTGTGTGTGTGTGTGTGTGTGTATTGTGATGGTCCAGACAGAGGACGAAAACGAGGTCCTGTTGTAGGTCCTGGTCGAGAGTGCCCGTAAGCCCGCATTTACAGATGATTTAGCTGATGTTAAAGGCCAGCTGCCCGAGGGGCGGCGCATGGAGGGGGGGGGGGGGGGCACTCTCTGTGAGGTTGGGAACTGAGACTGGCATGTGCGTCCATACAGTGTGGACACATTGTGCCCCATTAGTTTCGACAACAATAACAACAACAACAACAACAACAGCAGCAGCAACATGCCTTGGCTGCCAGCAAAATTTGCATGATTTTGCATTGTGCCCAGCTCACGGAGTTGTTGGTTGAATGTTGTTTGTTTGTTGTTGTTGTTGCTGCTGCTGCTGCTGCTGCTGCTGCTGTTGCTTGTTTGTTTGTTGTAATAAGAAAATGCTTTATGCACGCACTCTCAGCCTACAACGGCGCAAAACGACCCCATCGAGAGTGTCCAGTTTTCCAGGCCATTTCATTTTTGTTAGCCAGCCCGCACTTTTTATTATATTACTAACAATGCATGATTGTTGTAGACGTTGTTGCTGTCGTTTTTATTGTTGTTGTTGTTGATGTTGTTGTTGTTATTGAGAATATTAATGCAAAGATGGGGTATGATAAGTGTGTCACTCAATATGTCATGAAGTATGTGCATGCTCTCAAGTGAGCTCAAATCTTTTGTATTGATAAAGTCATAGAAAATGGCCATCGATATTTATCGATATCGAAATAGTTAATTTACAAATATATAAGTTGTTATATGAAATTGATTAACAAGTAAAGTCAATACATTTATATTGAAAGATTCGTAAAGTGTGTCTATCGATATTTATCGATAATAAATGTGGAATACGATATATATATATATCTATTCGGATATATGGAACAGATAAATTGTAATTAACTTTAAAGTAGGTTCAACTTTTGAAATTGAAGAAATCAAGATGCTTTCTTATCGATAGTTATCGATATTTGAAATAGTAGAAAAAGAGACAGTTCAACTGTTTTATTCATATATATATATAATGCAATTTTATTTGTTACTTTTAAGTAAAATTGATCGATAACAGTAAAAGAAGCAGAAGTCAAAGATTTGTAGCACTAGCTACACAAGTCAATCGAGCAAGTCAATCGTTATCGAAAGCAAAAGAGGTTTAACTTGCTTGCATATATCATTTATCGATAAATTGTAGAGTTTGAGCAAGCCCTTTTCAAATATATACTATTAAATAAATTTAGCTAAATGCTCAAGTTCTAGATTATTATTGTCTCTTTATAAATCGGTTATCGATAGTTCTCTGCCATGGGTTTTGCAGGGTATTCGAAGTGCTAGCGTTTGGTTTGATCGTCTTCTAATATTTTATAACATGCAGACAGCGCACATCATTTGCTGCCACAAGCCACGCCTCCCACCCACACACACACACACACATATATAGCCGAGAAATGGTTGTTGCTGCCAAAAATCAAGCAATTGGAATTTAATAATAGTTTGTGGAAATGTGCTAACAAATTGCATATCGAACACTTTTGCCACAAATTCAAAATTCAAATTCAGATTCTAAATTCAAATTCAAATTAGAATCGAAATTCAAATTTAAATCCAAATTCAAATTCAAATTCCCAATTCAAATTGAAACTGAAATCCGAATGGAAAGCTAGTTTTAGTATTTAACATATCGATGTCTACCTGTACCTGTGTAGCTGTTGCTGTTGCTGTTGCTGTTGCTGTAGCTGGGCCCAGGCACATGCATATGCATATGCATGAGCTTGACTGCCCCAGCCTCAGATTTGACAAGAGTTTTCCACAAATTTTCACAATTTCATGTGTGTTTCGGCCAAAAGCCCAAATGCTGGAAATGGTCTAATTATCATTCAGGCTGGCCATGTTAGGCGTTTGCACCTGTACACACCTGCACAATGCAGCTGCTAAAATCTGGACCTTAATCGTGACTTTATTACACAGATTTTTGGCAGTGGCGAATCAATAGGCATATATGCATGTGGCATGGACAGAGGGTGAGCAGACTGAGCAGGCTGAGCCTTTAAGCAGTTCTCATTGGCCTTTGTCTGCAGCTCTTTAAGTTTGCCGCTCTTATTGGACACTTTCCAATTAGCATGGGGTTTCTTCTCTATTAAAAAGTTGCTCGACTTGATATGATTTTGTGGCTAGCTTGAGGGAAAGCAGCACTAAGTATACCTACAGGGCACCTAGAGGGAAGCTGCATCTAAATGAAGCTGCCCTCTGCAGGCGCACATCAAATCTTTGCCTTTGCTGCGCTGTGCCAAGGCTTGTGGCAAGCAAAAGGCGGCAAAGTTGCAACAAGCAACAACAAAAAAAAAAAAAAAAGCGAAGGAAATGGAAAAGCTGTGCAGTTACTTTCAAGTTGAAACTGGGGGAATAGCTACAAGTGTGCGTGTGTGTGTGTGTGTGTGTGTGTGTGTGTGCACTTAAGTGGGGCAGATTCATCTTCAGCTGGCGCCGCTGCAACTCGAGGCAAAGTTACAAGCTAAAAAGTAGCCGAAGAAGAGCGAAACATACTTTAAAAGAATGCCGACAAAACACACACACACACACATACACACACACACACATATACACACACACACATATATATATATATATATACCTCTGTTTTGTTTAGCTTAATTTGTGGAACTTGCTTTGATGTCTCGAAAGGTAAAGACGGTTTGAGTTGGGAGCTGAGGATGCATTTTTACTGCCTTGCGCCTTTTGTTGCGATAATCGGCCAGAGTGCCACTTCCCAATTGCCACTTGCCGCATGCTGCATGCTGCATGCCACTTGCTGTGGCAGCTAGTTCATCTCTAGCCAACAGGCAGCAGCCACAGCTTCATCAACATATTCGACAACAATCTTCACACAGGTGTGAAATGTTAAGGTATTTATTTTCAATGCAACTTGTCGAGTGCTCCACACTTGACACTCCAAGTCTCTCTCTCTCTCTCTCTCTCTCTCTATCTCTATCTCACTCTCTCTCTCTTTCTGTCTGTGTGCTGTCCAGCTGCTGCTCGAGTATGTCATCTAAGCTAAACTGTTGCCTAACTTGAGGCGCCTATCAAATGCATTCTCTTCAGTTGTTGCCGTTGATCCATCTGGAAAGTTTTGTAATTTATTTACTCAATGCCTGAAAAGGTCATTTCCATCAGCTGCAACAAGTTTTTATGCAATCAAGAGAAAAGTTTGTTTTTCCCCACTTTAGTTTTAATGTTTGTAAGCAAATGATATTTCACACTTTATACGTAATAGATCAATCACATGATTGACTGATTGATTTAACATGTTTGCTTGTAGCTTCAAGCTGAATTTCTAATTTAGTTAGACTCGGACTTCAATGACTTTAAGAGAGATGAACTGAGATCGGAATACTGATAAAAAGCTATAAGATATATGTATAAACGAAGTTCACATGCAGTTGCTTCTTCCTCTTCTTTTTATATTCTACATAGATGCTAAACTAAAACTGTTTCTTAGCACTACATAGATGCTCTATAATAAACCCACTTCGAAGATCTTCTAAGCTAAACTCGACTCTAGTCAAGTAACCTAACTCACAGAACCGAAGTCTAAGCATCTTTTGCTTTAGCTCTGTTCCATATTCTCAATACTTACCCAATCATAATTGCTCTGGTAATTCCATTTCCATTTCCATTTCCATTTCTTCTAACTGCCCATTTCCTAGGATTTCCTAGCCTGAGCCAAATGAAATTGTATTCATAAATTAACTTATACATATCGCCTCAATGTTCATTGTTCGATATTTATTACTATAGTTGAGCTCCCTTGCTGTACGTGAGAGCTATAGCCACCGTCTATAGAGTCTATAGAGTGCAACTTTCTGGGAAGCAGTTGGATAGCTAGTTGGAGGACAATTAATGAGACGATTGTCTGCGCAGCTCTATTGTTCATGTCGCTGTTCATTGTGTCAATTGGCGGCACTTGTTGTCACGATCTAGCGATCCCCGCACCTGGCCCCTTCTAGGCGCCCCTCCACTTGCCTCCACTTGCCACACCCCCAAAATTGAAGTGCTGTGATCTGTCGTGCGCATGTCAGCGACCCTTGTCTAGGTAGGCGCTGACTTACGTGTTGATGGTGTGAACGCGACTCTAGCGATAAGATCTCTAGCAGAGTAGAACTCGTAAGTACTTGCTTTGACTACGACTACGACTGCCACATACCCTGTATATTGAGAGAGCTGAGTACAGATGAGTAGTATCGAATCAATTGACTAGTTTTAATGTACTCTCACTCTGCGCAACAGCAGCATATATTTGCTACAATTTGATCATAGTAATATAGGGTATGTATAGATGTCTTCCACAATATAGGGCATATATTTTCTAAATGGATTACTGTGTATTCGGGGTGTATATTTTTCGCTCATTTAGGGCTTATACATATGAATGTCTCTGCTTCTTCCTTTTTAGTTCTTATTAGCGCATGATCATACTTTTCATAATTCCAGGGCATTTGATCTAGCATTCTCTCTCTCTCTCTCTCTCTCTCTATCTCTGTTTCATTCGCTCTTGTGTAATTCTTAGCAATTATCTCCTACAAGAATCCATTGTAGTATGTTACAGGGTATATTGAGTACTCATGTATTGTCTCTCTCTCTCTCTCTCTCTCTCTCTCTCTCTCTCTCTCAACTCTTCTTGCTATTTCTCTTCCTCTCTCACTATCTCTATCTATTAACTATCCAACTTTATCTCTGCGTTGCTTTCTTTCTGATTTTTCTCTCTCTCTCTCTCTTTCTATCTCTATCTTTCCATCTCTTTCTCCATTTCTCTCTCTCTCTCTCTCTCTCTCTCTCTCTCTCTCTCTCTCTCTCTACCACAGCCTTTCATGTTGACACTTTTATGCTACTATTCTCTTTTTCCAATTCCAATATACCACCTCAACACATACACAATAATTTACAGGGTATTTGCTCTATCTCTTATTCCCCCCCCCCTCTTTTAGTATTCTTCTTCATTTCATTCATAAAATTTCGACTGCCTGCTTTATATGCAGGATTTGTCGTCGTCGCTCATCACGAGACAATTCTCAGCTTTCAGCTCTCTTCGCTTCGATTCCTCGAACGACAACTCTTCTTCTGCTTCTCCTGCTTCTCCTCCTTCCTCTTCTTTGTCTACCACGTCAGCTGCTTCTGCCTCGGCATCTGCTGCTTGTTGTAATTTCCTTTTAGACTGTTTTGCAATTGGCAACGCTCTTCGAAGTGTCACATGAAATTTTGTAATTTTCTTATCCAATAAAAAAAAAAAACAATTCATTCTTTATTTATTTATTTATTTTTATTTTTTGGTTGAGCAAATGGACACGCGGCGTTTAAATTGTCACACGCGCTACTTGACTTGACTTGAGTTGAGCTGAGCTGCGTGGACTGCACTTGGGCAGGCGTCAACCCACTCTGCCAATTGGCAATTGCGCATTTTCCCAATTGGACATGCCAATTGGACAATTGGACATTGGCTCGTTTGGCCGTTTGTCAATTGTAAAAATTTGTCAGCCATTGGCAGCAGCTGTAATTTGGCTATTATGTAAATTGCCAGCCAGCCAGCCAGTCAACAGCAGCAGCAGCCGCAATTGAGGAGCCAACAGCAGCAGCAGCAGCAGCAACAGCAACAACAACCTGGCAACAACAACAACAACAACAACAACTGCTGCAATTTATGCTGCCACACACTTGGGGGCCAACTTATGGCGCATAAATTTCGAGTGGCCATCGCCAACATTAATTATGTTTTCAATTGACTAAACTAAACTAGAGTCTAGAAGCACAAACTAGTCAATGCTGCTGAACGTGTAGCTACCCTGTAAGCTAAGCAAAAAGCTAGATAACTCTGAAAAGTAGCTTGAATATGGCTGACTTATTGCTAAATATAAATATATATAGTAGTAGGATAGCTACTCTATATATTGAATCTACACATTTAAGTGTAAATCTTGTGCAACAAGCTCATTTGCTTGTCTTCTCTTTTTTTTTACAGGGTATCCCGCGTGGCAAGTGCAGCAACTAACTTATGTGATTTCGACAATATGTTCAATAAAACTTTGCCTTCACACACACACACACACACGCACACATATGCGAGCTTTAAACAGCTGCTCTAAGAGTAACTTTCAACTGCAGCGTCAACGTTTACGTCGACGTCGACGTCGACAGCGACTGCAGCATCTGCAGCGACAGTAGCTGACCCGCCAACATTGTGTAAAGCAAAGATTTATGCGAGTTTGCCCCAAAAACTCTCGCTATTCAGCAGAGCTGTCTCCCTCTCTCTCTCTCTCTCTATCGCTCTATCTCTATCTCTATCTCTAGCTCTTTCTCTATATCTCTGTGTGTGTGTATGCCCAACTGTATTTCCGCTGCGCTAACTGTACCTTCTGGGCATGTGTAGAACTTTTGGGTCTGGGCAGCTGCAATTTGCATAGAAAGTGTCGCCACAAATTTTGGATGCGACAAACGTAGACAAGGCACAGGCTTAAACAGCTGCTGCTTCTGCTGCTTATGTGTGTGTGTGTGTGTGTGTGTGTGGGTGGGTGGTTAGGCTGTATGGGCGTATGGCTGGGCCAACCTTTTCTTAATTTGCTGTGAAACTATTGCTAACTAAGCGTGGCCAACTGGCAACTGGCAACTGGCAACTGGCAACTGGCAACTGGCAACTGGCAACTGGCTCTTGTGGCTCCTCTGGCTATCAACTCGCTGGCTGGCCAAAGTTAAATAGCCCTAAAATTGTTCGACTTCCGGCTATGGCGACCGCCGCTGGCCGTTTGTCAGCGACGGTTTTGCATTAATTAAGCAGAGCAAACAGAAGCAGCAGCAGCAGCAGCAGCAGAGGAAGCTGCTGTTTCTAACTTTGCAGACCGCAACGGCTGAAAGCCAACGGAGGAGCAGCAGCAAGAAAGCAGCAATTGAATTTTCCACAATACAAAAGCGAGCCATAAGCTGGCTGGCAAAACACCTCAAGTCTATCAGATCCGAGACCGAGTTTTGTTGCAAGATTAGAAATTGCAACGAACTGTGCACGACTAGCTGCTTGCCCAGGGCTGCTTATGGGATTAGCCAGTGCCTCGCCTCCTTGCAGCCAATTTACTAGTTCATTAATTATGTAAGCTTATGTTGGTTATGCAACCACGTGCATGCAACATGCATGAACTATCTTCTAGCTAATGCCTCATTAGCTACCTGTGTACACCTGTCTTACTTGCAGATCTTTGACTTATTGCTGAACTAATCAAGATGTCGAAATTGAAGCTATCTATTATCTATCATCTATATTATCTATTATCTATCATCTCTATTATCTATTATCTATTATCTATTATCTATTATCTATTATCTATTATCTATTATCTATTATCTATTATCTATTATCTATTATCTATTATCTATTATCTATTATCTATTATCTATTATCTATTATCTATTATCTATTATCTATTATCTATTATCTATTATCTATTATCTATTATCTATTATCTATTATCTATTATCTATTATCTATTATCTATTATCTATTATCTATTATCTATTATCTATTATCTATTATCTATTATCTATTATCTATTATCTATTATCTATTATCTATTATCTATTATCTATTATCTATTATCTATTATCTATTATCTATTATCTATTATCTATTATCTATTATCTATTATCTATTATCTATTATCTATTATCTATTATCTATTATCTATTATCTATTATCTATTATCTATTATCTATTATCTATTATCTATTATCTATTATCTATTATCTATTATCTATTATCTATTATCTATTATCTATTATCTATTATCTATTATCTATTATCTATATTATCTATTATCTATTATCTATTATCTATTATCTATTATCTATTATCTATTATCTATTATCTATTATCTATTATCTATTATCTATTATCTATTATCTATTATCTATTATCTATTATCTATTATCTATTATCTATTATCTATTATCTATTATCTATATTATCTATTATCTATATTATCTAGACAGATTAGCAGAGTGGCAGCCCCATAACAGTATGACAGTGTGGCAATCTATGCCACAACTTTGGCCAATTACATAACCTAAAAATGGGCTTTGCCTTCGTGAAGTCGACTGTCAAAAGGACAGCGGCAACAAAGGGAAAGGAATCCAACGAGCAACTGCAAACTTAAACACTTAATCTTTTCATTTAATGTTAATTTGTTTGTTTTTATCGACATATTTTGCTGTGTGGGCGTTCGCTGATGGGGAGCGTGGTGGCAAGGGGTAAGGGGTGAGGGGGTGAGGGGGGGCGGGCGGTGCCTGTGCCAAATGGCAAATGCCGTTAAACGCGCGGCGCTTGTTACGACAACAAACTAATTTCACGTTATGACAAATTGCTGCCAATCAACATAATTCTGCGGCAAGCTAAGAAAGTGCCAGCAACCAGGCAGCTAAGTGGGGGACAGAGTCAGGTGGTGGAGTCAGGTCAGGTGGCAAAGCGGGTAAACCTCAAAATCCATTCCATAGAGCGCAGTTTCGCCAGAGCTTTTGTCTGATTAAAACTCTACAAGATGGGAGAGAGGAGCTGTTTGCAGATACCCTGTAATAACTGAAAGAGTATTGAATGATTAATGCACGAAAGGATATGCTGGGATACTGAACAAAGATATTCGTTCGACTTAGCTTTATACGGGAATCTATGAGATTCATCAGATATGTATATCATTAAAAATTATAGGGTATCTCTATGCCATTCTCTTGCAATCAATTGTTGATAGCAAACAAAATGTTTCGTGCTTTTTATTTGCATTTACTTTTTGACAAATGTCATGCCTCGCTGGCGCTGCTCACTTTAACGCTCATTGCTATTGCCACGCCCACTCATCAGAGCGCGCGACGTTGCTGAAAGCGGCCATAACAAATTGTTAGGCTATGACCTCGAAAACAGTTGGCAGTTGTCTTCGATACGATATGATACGATACAATACGATATGCAAACCAAACCACCAACAGCACTACCACCAACAGCACTACCACCCACAGCACTACCACCCACAGCACTATCACCCACAAAATGGGTTGATTCAACTTCAAACTTGGCCTGCAGGCCAAGCGTATCTTCTACGCCCTTCCCAGCTCCGCCTGCACCTGAAGACCCATGTGTCATAAGTTCTACTATTTGTCTTCTTTTTTTTCTCTCTCTCTCTCTCTCTCTCTCTCTCTGCCTGTTTCATTCTGGCCAAGTTTGTGGCTCGTTTTGGCTTTCATGTGATAATTGCGGCGCATGAATTACAATTAATTCGTGACGATTCGTGCAAGAGCCTTGCGCCCAGGTAGACACAGGCAGACAAATGCCACGGCTGCAGTGCCACTGGCAGCCAGAAGTAAAGCAACGACGTCCGCGTGTCGTTAGCAGCGCCTGTTTATTATTCCGCTAATTCTCTCTGCCAAGCCAGACCTCCTCCACACCCACTCCCATTCCCACACCCACACCTGGCTGGCTGGCTGGCTGGCTGGCTGGCAACTCTTTTCGGTTATTGCGACATGCAAAGCGGCGGTGACATCGCCGAAAACTCAACTCAGCTCAACAGAACTCGACTCGGCCCCAACACACAAACCCGAACCCAACCAAATGCAAACCGTAACCAAAACACGCACACTTTGACTTGGCTCCTCGAATCCGCGACAACTGAATTTTAATGGAGTTGCCATCGGGACGGGAATGGGGCCCCGAAGGATATTCATGTTAGACTACGTCAAAGGACACCAAGAGGACAAGTCTAAAGATCATAGTGAGATTCAATTTCCAAAATTTCTCTCTGCTAATTCTTTTAATATGTATTTCAATTGCAAGAAGAAAGAGAAGATGGAGGAGATAGGGATAGAGAATTAAGAAGAGAACTTCATATAAAGACGAAGAGACTGAATGAGATAGCTGTAGATAGTTAGTAGATAGATAAGTAAAGAGACAAGTGAGAAAGGAACATTAGGGCAAGGAACAGAAGAAAGTTGATTAGAGATCAAGAAGGAGAGAAAGATTTTCAATAAAATAAATGTAAAAGAATGAATAATAATATTCAACTTTGCCTATTTTTGCCTGGTAACCAAGCTTTAGCTACTTTTAAATCTCTTTAGCCCTTTGACCGATGATATCAGCTTCATGCTAGGCCATACTATTCATTTGGTCTTAGGTTTGAGTCAAAGTCTTAGTTGATAGCTGATTCAATACATTCACAACTTTTGGCTGGCCGAGTTAAGCAAAAGCGCAAGCATTACAAAAGATTGGGCACAGCAGGTGCTTCACTACCCACGACCCGTACAGCTTACAGCCCCCAATTACCACTCGCATCTCCCCATCTCCCATCTCCCATCGCCCATCGCCCATCTGCCCTTGCTCGCTTTTGGCTTCAGCCTGTGTTCATTGTGGGTGACAAAATGCGTAAGTAATTGCTGTAAACGAAGCAACTCATCTAAATTTTCATCTGCAATCAGCTGCCTTTGTCCTGGCTCCGACATGGCTTTAACTTCATTATCCGACGCCAAAGTCAGTGGCCAAAGAAAAAGCTGCCCAAATAGAAAATCCTGTGGTTCTTTCCTTCTGCTTCCTCTTTTCTTTTTTTTTTAACGATGTTATCCGCTAAAAACAACCGCAAATGCCAAAACGTGCATACCCCTCTCTTCTTCTCTTTCACTCGCTCTCTCTCTCTCTCTCTCTCTTTCTTACTTTCTTGGTATATCTGTGTCGGCATGGGAAATAAAGTTGAACACCAACTGTGTGGGGTAGCTGTGATAATTTGGGTGCTGTGGTGACGGCAGTCACCACGGGAAATGTAATAATACATCCGAAAATCAGTTGTTATTATTGTTAAGCGTAAACGATCCAACCATCCATCCATCCATCCATCCATCCCATCCCATCCCGCCAGGCAGGCAGCTAACCAAACGACCCCGCACCCATCCATCCATCGAGCCATCCGCACTTTGCCAGCATAATCATTGTAATCATAAGCCAGTCGACTGCTTGAGTCGCAGGCGAGAGGGTTGCTAATGCTCTACCCCTACCCCTACCACTACCCCTACCGCTACCACTACCCCCAACCCTAGTCCAGCACTCTTCATCATCGACTTGAGTACGTTTTTTTACGCTGACTCAATAGAAATGTTTTGTGCAATTGCGGCTCATAAAATCACAGCGGGTTAGCGTCTGGCGAGATCCGAGAAGCCCAAACCCAAACCGAAACCAAAAACATAACTCAAACTACTCAACTGAGCGCCAAACTTTAGTCATAAGCAAAGCGATGACAACAACAATCAAAATTGACCGAAAATAATGCTGGAAAAGGATTCGAATTAGAGCTACGGGACATACGTAGAGCGAGATTTATTAAATACGGGACATCTGAAATGACTAACTCTATAAAGGGCGTAAAGTGGGTTGATTAGGGAGATTCGCATATTCATTATAAATTTGAGTACAGCTATTATTAATAGGGTGCTTATATCAATTATAATTAGGTGTAAGCTCGTCTCGTTTGTGTCTGAACTCTTTTCGATCTCTGTTAGTTATACTTTTAACTTTGGTTCAGAAGTTAAGCAAATTGGGAATTAGCAAAGGGTAATATTATCGATAGGAAGGGAAAGGAATAAAATCTTTCGTTTGCTTATGATAGTTCTTAGAAGAGCTAGAATTTACAGTTAGAGAGAACCTTAAGGATATATTAATGGGAAGCTATTTCGCTTGCAATGGATCAATTACTCATTCGTCTACAACTGTCCCTCTCTCTCTCTCTCACTCTCTCTCTCTCTCTCTCACTCGCTGCATCTGTCACTACTTGTAAGTTTTGGCTCATAGCAAATGCTGATGACGCACGTATATCATATGCCTGGCCGAAATTCGTAGATGCCATTGCCCAGTCATCATAGCCAGCTACAGCTACCCCTGCCACTGTCCGTCCCTCACCCCTGTCGCTTTTGCACGCCAACTCTGTGTGGCGCTCTGTTAGTTAAGGGGCACGTAATCCATTTGTTGTTTGCATGTTCATCTCGGGGTTTAGCCAGAGCCCGAGACTTTGGTTTTGGGGCGCGTTATGTGTGCATTGGACACAACTCAATTGGCTGAATTGTGTGCTGTCTGTGTGCGTGTGTGTGTGTGTGTGTGTGTGTGTGTGTGTGTCGGTTGCTCTGTTAATGATGAAAGGCCACGGAACGAGTTAGCTGCCAGAATGGCCAAAATTCTGTGCTCTGCTGTTTTGGTGTGCAACTGACGCACATTGCAAGCGACTTTGCAACATGATGTGACGAGTGAGGACGTCGCTCACTCTCTCTCGCCCTCTCTCCTTCTCTTACTCCCTCGTAGTCTCCCGCTTTCACTCCCAGTGCTTCAGTGCCTGGACACATTTCCGCTGCAGTTGCTTTGCCCCCATCGAGGATGAGACAGTCGAGAGGACGACTTGCAATTTGAGCGCTCGCATGGCATATTAATGGACTTTTGCTGACTGACCAACTGACTGGCACACCGGACACCAGCGACGTCAATGCGATGCGGGACAGTGGGGTGTGTGTGTGTGTGGGGCGTGGCTGGCCATACCATACCATACCATACCATACCATACCATACCATACCATACCATTGGCATGCGTGTGCACTATGGACGACAAACGACTCCCAGCTCCAACTTCAACTAGAGCTCTAGCTCCATGTCTCGGACTCGTCTCAGTTGTTGTTGCAGTTGTTGCCGCCATTTAGTTCATTAGAGCAAAAATGTTGTGATGCTGCACGTAAACAAGATTCTCTATCTACCTCTCTCTCTCTCTCTCTCTCTCTCTCTCTTGCAATCTAGCTATCTCTTTTTGCATGTGCGGGTGTGTTAGCTCTTTGGGGTTGGCGCTGCTGTCACTTAAATGCGCGTCCAGCTGCCTGACTACTCAGCTACGCATTTACGTGATTAATCAGTTGGCCACGTGTGTATGTGCGAGTGTGTGTGTATGTGAGTGTGTGTAAAGCATATGCCCCTAAGTCATGCAAAGCGCTCGAAACGTTTTAATTGCCCAACAACTTGCTTGAATTGGTAGTGCAAAATGCACTCCAAGCTATGAGCAAATGCCTCATGCCACATATGCCACATGGAGCAGCCACATACCAACCATACTACTATATACTACAATATCAAGTCAAGATTACACTTGACTAAAACTCTCTGTTCAACTGAGTAGCGCGAGAAGGAGAGAGAGACAGAGAAAGAGAGAGAGAGAGAGAGAGTCGATAGAGTATATGGTCTATAAAGAGAGCAGAGTATAGATGAGTATATAAAGTATAAAGAGTATATCGAGTGTATCGAGTTGATCGAGTATATCGAGTATATCGAGTGTATCGAGTGTATCGAGTATATAGTGGGTAATGAGTAAATGGATTATATTCACTATCTAGAATAGATAGGATATATGAAGTGAATGGAATATAATAAGTATATCGAATATATAGAGTATATAGAGTATATAGAGTATATAGAGTATATAGAGTATAAAGAGTATATAGAGTATATAGAGTATATAGAGTATATAGAGTATATAGAGTATAAAGAGTATATAGAGTATATAGAGTATATAGAGTATATAGAGTATATAGAGTATATAGAGTACATAGAGTTATAGTCTATATACTCAATATACTCTAAAGTATAAAGGGGATTAAAAATAGAACGACTATATGGAATATCTAGACTATATAGAGTTATACTCCAGGTACTGTAGAGTATATAGGGTATATATAGAGTATAACGACTATATGGAATATCTAGACTATCAGGAGTATATAGACTATAAAGAGTGTTTAGAGTATAGTGAAGAGATATATCGATATATCAACATATCTATATCTATAGACTATATATAGAGTGTATCGAGTATAGAGAAGAGATATATCAAACTTATTGAATAATTTTGCAAATAATCTGCTGATTTATGCAGCTCTTGCCAAGCTTGCTTAGCCAAACTCTCAGCTGTTGTATGCTTTGGCATTCATTGGGTTGAGTCTTCCTTTCGAAGAATCTTCGATTATATTGAGTGCTAATGCGAGAGATCGACACTTGGCGTTGGCTGTCGCTGTCGCATTGTTCTGCAGCCGAACAGATATTTAGCCACAGTCACCCCGACTCAGTGTCCGTCCGGCCATCCGTCCGAGCGACTTATCAAGCTGACACCCAACAACTGCAAGAAATTCCAAACAATTTCAATTCCAATTTCAATTTCAATGGATGCAACTGTCTGTCCGGGCAGAAGATGTAGCTGTAGCAGGAGCTGCAGCTAAAGAGCTTTAGCTGTAGCCATGCAGCTGGGCCATTGAAATTAAAACGCCCAAAAACTGAAAGAGTTCGACATTGTGGGGCATTGTGTTCAAATGTTTCGTGCTAAAAATTATAGCCAGACCAACTGACATAACCGCAATCGCATGTCGAGAGGCGAAAGTCACAATTCGCAGCGTGTGAAAGAGCCGTCAGGTGCGGCGGTCAACGGTCAAGCACTGATCACTCGCTCTCTCGCTATGAGTCTCTCTCTCTCTCTCTCTCTCTACCCCTCTCAGAACTGTCTGACAGTAGTGAGCCAGCGAAGCATTTAACCAAACTAATTTTCCCATTAGGTTCAACACTTTGTGCCAGTTTGCGGGGCGCATAAAACAACACGTCGATCGAATACCGCAAAAATAAAAGAAGAGAAGAGAAATAATACTGCCGATCGAGCCGATCATGCGCAACATTTGCCTAGACCCTGCCTGTCTTACCTGCCTCACCTCTCACAGCTCTCAGCTCGACGGCAACCCTCCAGCTCTGGCAGTCAGTGTTGTTGTAGTCGGCTAATTGATCGGTTCCAAATGGTCGATCGCACGTAACGGCCGCATATGCGATCGCTGCGCGCGAAATATAGACGAAATACGACATTCGGCTATGCGATCGTATCACGCGATAAGCCACTGACTCTGACTCGATCACACTGCCCGCCCCAGTGCCGCACCGTTTCCTCATCTGTCAATAAAACAAAAAAAAAAAAAAAAACAAAAGGGCATTCAAAAAAGGTAGCCAGAGAGACCCTCGGAGGCAACTCATTGAGGCGTCTCGCTCGTTCAATTTGATCAGACTAAATGTGCTTTTGCGCTCGCCAAACTAATTTTCTAAGCAGATACAATCGTAACCATGAAATAGATCACTGATCACTGATCTTCACTGATGGCTGCCTGCTCAGCTCAGCTCATCTGCTCCCAGACAGTTGCTCAGTCTCTCGCCAAACTTTGCTTTATGATTATCTCCTGCTGATCAGCTTGCCAAACCTCTGGCCCCTATTCAAGCGAATATTCCGTTGGGCTCTCAAGAAACTTGTCGATCCTGATCAGCCTTGATCTACAGCTAAAACTCTGGAGTTACTCTGACTTTAGTGCTCTTAAGACTTATAGAAATTGATGGCTTATATTTAGCATTGCCTAGCTTTTGCGGGGCTAGGGATCTTCAGCTATCTGGATCTCAACAATCTAAGCTTTGATTCGATATGCCTGATGGACAGCGTCACTTTATTAGAAAATTGCCTGGCGAATATTGAAAACGCATTAGCCTGATGGCTTAACCCCGATGAGCGTTGAGTGATGAGCATTGTTGCCTTACCCTTCCCCCCCTCCCGAGCTGTATGAGCGCAACCCCGCGACGTCTCTAATGTGACACGACAATCAACAAGCGGATGGTTAGACGGCTCTATCAATGTGATACGGCCAACCCTCTGAGCATCTCTCCTCCTCTTCTTCTTTTTTTTTTCTGCCTTCTTGCCAAATCGTTGTAATTTACGAAATTGACACTCAAAAGATGGACAAGGCCAGGCGCCACCCCAGCAATTAAACAGCGAGCCCATATGGAACTCTGACTCTGACTCTGACTCTGACTCTCTCTCACTTATTCACTGTGTGTGGATTCAAGTGAAGGCTGCACAATTTGTCACACGATAACATAAAAAGTGCCAATTGCAGTTGATGTTGCACGGGCCGAGGGCCCAGTGCGAGGGGTCGCAGCGTGGTCACAGCGGGGTCAGCTGCGCTTGTGCAAATTAAATAAACTCTAATGTCTTTAATTTGTTTGAGTTGTCCACCAGCGTCCACTCAACTGTGCAGTCCATTTCTATATAGCACATATAACACATTTATATATATATATATATATATATGTTCGATTACCAATTCCAATCCCAATCTTCACTAAGATGTCTCTGTGTGTGTGCCTTCTGAGTCAGTCGCATGTCGTCGCTGACGCTGGCCATAAATTTCGTATTAAATTGAGTGTTAAATGTTGGACGCTGGACTCACCCGCCCCCGCTTCGCTTCTGCCATTTGCCTTTGCCTTCTCCACCGCCACCTCCGCCTCCGCCTCCTCCTGCTGCGTCTTCGTCTCCGGGCGTCATTTCGATTCCGGAACCCTCGCGGCCAACAAATGCGTCGAATGTGCAACCGTGCGCGTAGTTTTCTTGTGACTTTCTAGCCCCTCTGCTGCTGGTCATCTCCTCCTCCTCCTCCTCCTCCTCGTCCTCCTCCTCCTTCTGCCCTTCCACAATTCGTCAGTTGTAGCCAATTTATTATGCCCAATTCTTAGCTGTTGCTTTGCCTCGTTTTCTTTATGACTACGTTTTGTGCGTCTGCTCAGCTGAGCAGTGGCTCGAGTGGTTCGAGCTGAGCTCAAAATCAATAAGTTCCATATACACATTGAGCATATCGCTTAATTCTCTGCTGCTCTCTGCTTAGCCATTATCTTTTGTAATCTAATTGAATTACGTGTTAAAGCAGTTGCTCCATTAATAACTTGTTAACGAATCGCTACTCAGGGAAGGTATAAGCATAATATGTGAAATTGTGAATAAAGTGCAAAACTGAATAATTATTGTAATTGAGTATGGATGGAATGTATGGGTGTATGTGACTACACAATACTCTGTCTGAGAATGAGAATAAGAATAAGAAACGCAGAAAGAGTGAAAACTAAGAAGAGAAACTGAACGCTAGATAGAGAGAGTGGAGAGAGAGAGAGAGAGAGAGAGAGAGAGAGAGAGAGAGAGAGGGAGATAGAGAGAGATAGTAAGAGTGAAAATGAGAATGAGAATGAAATGAAAATGAGGGAGATAAATAACGCAGAAAGCGTGAGAGACAAGAAGAGAAACTAAGAGAGAGGATGAAGAGAAAGCGAGAGAGAGATCAAGAGGGATAAGACACAGACATAGATAGAGAGACATACAGAAGGAGAGAAAAAGAAACACATAGTGGTCAGAGAGAGAGAGAGAGAGAGAGAGAGAGAGAGATAGAGAGAGAGAGATCAAATATATGTATTTGTAGAAGGAAATTTGCTAGAATTCAAATGAATTAGCATTAACAGTTTCTAGAAGAAGAATTTCTTGCATGAGAATCGCATAGCAAGGCAGTGCTTACAAATAATTATTATGGTATATCTACATACGTAGATACTAACACATATTATATCATCGACTCATGAGAATATATTAATACATAATATTTATACTCAATGATCTCGCCTTACGCCTCCTTTTGTCCCTCTGTTACATACTTGCACACTAGTTCATCATACCCTGAATTGCCAATGAGTTCAGAGTATAGTAATGAAAGCTTCTAGCTATGCTCCTATGTGTGCCCTCGCCTGGTCTTCGCCTGCACTGAGTTACATAATTGGCCAGCTATGAGGGGTTGCCTCTCGTGCCGATCTTATACGCTTGGCAATTGGCAAGCATTTGCATATTTCTATACTTGACGTAATTATTGTCTAGAATGCACGCTGAGATACTTATGCTAGGTATGCCATATGAGAGCGTTTATAAACCTGACCGGCTACCAAGTGGCCAAGCAAGTGGTCAAGCATAGCTCAGGCTAAAGACCAAGAGAACGAGAGATCGAGAGATCGAGAGACCAACTCAATTGCCAGAGCTGGTTCGGCTGCTCATTTTAGCGGCAATTGGCGATTGCTGACGACACCCAATAAACACCATCCAATTACATGTTGTGCGAAATGCATGCGAATGTATGTATGTGTGTGTGTGTGTGTGTGTGTGTGTGTGTGTGTGGGTTGTTGGGTGTAGTTTGGTCAGGTTAACAACAGATGACAACAATCAGCGAATGGTTAACGCTGACGAAATACCACAGACAAAGGCAGCTCCTTCAGCCAATTTCCCACAAAAGTATTTGAATGTCGTGTAAAGTGTTAAATTGTTTTAAATTTTTGCTCAACTCTTCTTCTTGCTGTTGTTGTTGCTGCGCTTGTGCTGTTTGGGGTCAATACAGTCACATAAATCCCAACGACGCGGCGGTAATTTGAATAAAATATGCACAGACGGAGCCAACGCGATACGATGAGGCGACAGCCAGGAGAGCAGCCTAACCTACCAGCTACCTGGTAAACATTAACAGGCGCTGGCTACCGACTACTACTCGAGACTGGCGACTGGCGACTGGCGACTGGTGACTGGCGACTGGCTACTGGTTACTGTCAGTTCGACTGGATGCTGAAATCAAAAGCAGCCGCCTTTTGGGTGTCGATTGGAATTTTAAACGGAGCAGCTCAGATAAAGCTCTCCACCTGCGCGGATCTCCTTTGGCTGCAGCTGCCTGAATCTCAGCCAGCTACAATTTGGCAGATTGACTTTTTTTTCTTTACACTCTATATTTTTTTTTTTTTTTTTTTGTTGTAAGGAAGCGAGTGAAGTAGTGCTGGAGCTGGGTTGAGCCTAAGCTGATAATATATATGCATTTATATTTATACAAAGAAATATTGTAGATATATATTTATCAAATTTGTATTCCGAAAGATTATCTCTGAATGCTTATTTCGATGGGTAATTATATGACATTTACTGAGCATCTGCTAGCTGTGTTGCTCTTAATCGATATTTATCGATAGTACATAGAATAGATGCTTTGGACTATCATTGACAACAAAATACAAATGCATAAAGAACTGCATGCTTCAAGTTCAATAAGAGATATATCGTATAACGATATCGATTACGATAGTTTGTCAATATTGAATGGATTTTGAAGCGCAATTTTATAAGTTTAAGAGAAGTATGAACCAAGATCTGTCAATCTATGCACTCTATAATAATAATGGCCTAGGTAATTGATATAAGTTCTGGTCATTTCAAAATTACTTAGCCATAGCTTGGCTAAGTCGTTTGTCTGAGTCGCTTTGCAGACTAAGATTATGGTTGACAGATTCAACCAGATTATTCACAAATTATATATATTGTATGTGTATATAGGCTCAAATGGAGTTCATTACTCAATTAGTCAGCCAAAAGTGAGTTTTTGCCGACTTTAATCGATATTTATCGATAAGCGCTACATGTTGTTTCATTAGATTCAATTATGTTTCATTTCAGCAATTTATTTATTACATCATATTAGTTTAAGTGAGTCGCCCTTAGATCTAACAACTTCAATCGATATACATGTGTGCATATGTTTATCGATAAGAAATTGCTGCAATTGCTTGTAGTAAGAAGTATTTACATCTTCCTTTACCCAGCCCCCTTCACAGCGCCACAGGCCATGACAATTTACCACCTTCTGCGAACAGGTAGCTCCGTTAGCCGGATTCGAGGCCAAATGGTCGAGCCGTTGGCGATTGACACGTAAATCGCTATGCAGAAAATGAAACAAAACAAAAATGATGAAGGCAAATCAATCAAAGTGGCGACAGAAGGCGCTGCACAGCACACAACTGGCTTGGACAGGTGGGATGCATAGCTGAATGTGTGTGTGTGTGTGTGTGTGTGTGTGTGTGTGTGTGTGTGAGTGTTCAAGGAGCAGCGTGCAATGGGGCGCTGCTTTGATGCCATTTATTGTGGCAGCCGCAAAACGTCAACGAGCTTTTGCATATGGAAATTGGATAATGGCCAGCGAATGAGTCGATTCTGGCCAACAGCGGGCGGACCGCCAATTTGCCATGAAATGGATGCCAATCGATGTGAATGTGAATGTGAATGTTCATGTGAATGTGAATGTGAATGTGCATGTTCATGTGAATGACAATAAGAGTAAAGCCTAAACAAAGCTCAGACGCGGCTGCTCAGCATTTCATAAGCTAAAAAGGGCTAAACAGTAATAGTTACAGTTAGCAGTTATTGTTGCCGGTTGTCGGCGCACAATGCCACACCAAAACACTCGCATTATTTCCAAAAAAAAAATACCCAAACATAGACTGATGCTGATAGAGGGAGAGGGGGAGTTGTAAATGGGCATCGTACCTCATTTGTGGCTAGCCAGCAAAATTGGCCGCTAACTGATTTTCAAATTTGCGCCCCATATGAAAAGCGTAGCGAAGGGACAGTGGCCGCACCTACGCGCAGCTCGTTACAGCTGAATGAAGGGAGGCATAGAACATTGGCTGAGGCAGGGGCTGGGGCAGGGGCAGGGGCTGGGGCTGGGGCAGGGGCGTGGCTAGGGCGCAACGATGAAATTGGCTATTGCTGTTGCGTATGGGATTGGGTTCTCTTTTGGAATTGAAAACGAGTCTGCGAGTACTTTTATTTTTTTTTTTTTTATTTTTTTTTTTTTGGTAACTGAACTTCCGGGCAAATTCAACAGCAGCAGCAGCAGCAGCAGCCGCAACAAATGCAATTTAATCGAGCATGACTTTTGGTTAAACTTGTAAAGCAACGCCTACGCAGCTGGAGCGAGGGGGAAGTGTGCCAGTGTGCCAGTGTATGTGTGTATGTGTGTGTGTGTGTGTGGAGGTGGGGTTGGGCAGAGATCGTGTGGCATATATGTTGCCGGATGTAGGGAATTTTAATTTGTCGCGTCGTTTAAACGCGAACACCGACATGACCATAGACGTAGCTTCAAATGAAAAGCGCCCTGAGAGAGGTGTATAAATGACTCTGTGTGTGTGTGTGTGTGAGAATGTGTATGTGTGTGTGTGTGTGTGTGATTGTGTGGAGTCTTTGGTTAGTGTGTTTGGTGGGGGGTAACCCTTTAACACCGTCAGCTCTGGCGTCATCACATTCATTCAGGCGTTCCACACACACACACACATAACACACACACACACACACACACACACACATGCATGCGCCGCATGCTGCCCACATGCCACGCCCACTGTGCCATGCCGCACCTAACCGCCCGCTGCTGTCGTTTTCAATACATTTGTTACCTTCGTTTCATTTATATTTGTTGTTGTTGTTTTTTTTTGGCTTTTTTTTTGGCAGTTTTAAATCGTTGGGTGGTTTTTATTAGCCCGCTCTTCTCACTCTCTCTTACGCTCACACTCACTATCTCATTCTCTCTCTCTCTCTCTATCTTTCTCTCTCTCTCTCTCTCTCTCTTTCTCTCTCTATCTCTCTCTCTCTCTCTCTCTCTCTCTCTCTCTCTCTCTCTCTCTCTCTCTCTCTCTCTCTGTGTGTGTTTGGCCGCCTGTCCGTTTTACGTTATTTATGGTCGCGCATTTGCATTTTGATGGCTAGCTCCTGCTTCTACTCCTGCTCCTGCTGCTCCTGCTCCTGCTCCTGCTCCTGCTCCTTTTCCTGCTTCTGCCAGCCTTAACCCTTTCATGCACACACACACACACATACACGCATACACGCAGGTGTGTGTGTGTGTGTGTTTTTATGACCATTTGTAACCAAAAAATTGAAAACAAATTTCCACATATTGATGGTCGCACTTTGCGGGGGGTTAACATTGCCTGAGTATGTATGTGTGTTCTTGTGTGTGTGTGTGTGTGTGTGTTGGTGTGCTGTTGGTGTGGGGGGTTCTGCCTTTTTCGGTTGCGCATGAGAAGATAATCGTAAAAAGGGAAATTGCGCTTATAAAATGATCAAAAGCGCGCACGTAACGACAGCTTTGAACAGAGCTACAAAACTTCTGCTGTGCGAGTGTGTGTGTGTGTGTGAATGTGTGTGTGTGTGTGTGTGTGTGTGTGTGTGTGTGTGTGTGTGTGTGTGTGTGTGTGTGTGTGTGTGTGTTAAGCGTATGTTGTTGCTGTTTAGGTTGATTAGGCCGCTAGGTGCTGACAGACGCAGCTTTTTGACTCGCTTTTTGGCCTTTCGATTTCTGACTCTTTTTTATATGCGGATTTTATGGCTGCTGCTGCTGCTGTTGTTACCATAAAATAAGCATGAGGCAGGGAAAGCAGAGGAAGTAACTGTTGAGTAAACCAATGCACCTGCCTCCTGTGAGCTGTTCAAACTCATTAGCATTGACATCAAATCGTAGCCAAATGCAGCCGAAGGTCATAAAATGTTTTCTCTTCTCTTAACTCTGCCAAAAACAGATGCAACTTCAGCTATGAAGAGCTACAGAGTCTGGCGCCTATGACTTACTTTGCTTCTCAGACAGTTCGAACTTGAGAAGTTTCTGAAACATGAATTGAGTTAATTTGCCTTTGCTTAAATTTCAACACTTTGAGCGGAATGTCGAATGCAACTGCAAAGCTGAATCAGCTTTGACTGAATAAGATGTGAATTGAAACAGATCAAACTTTAATATTCGATATCTAAAGATTTTGAGTTTTCAATTGATGAAGTCATTGCATCGTCTTGTGCTTCCATTAAGTATATCAGCATTAAAGCACATTCCAAACGAATATTGCAGTTACATAGGATTTGGGAATATTTTGAAATAATTTGTAAAATTATATAAATTTTGTAAAAATATTTATTGTTGAAAAGTTGAAGCGCAATTAAAGTATTTTAGATTCATATTCTAACTGGTTCCACAAAACTTGAAGTTTTTATATGTAAGGTATTCAGAGAAGTTATTCTGACTAGCTCTTAAATGTAGTTCTTAGAACTAGTTCATCTGTATAGATTTTCTGAGTTTTCTTCTGTATAATCCTATTGAGTAGTTCCCTCGAAGAGCTACTCAAAATATATCTTCTGAATAGTTCTGCCTTTGGCCTAAACTGTGCAACATAATAAACTTTAGATATTACAAGACAATATGTTAGCCTTAAGCTAAGGTACAGAAACTAATTACACTGAAAACTTAGACTGACTAACTTAATTATAGCCAAAGGCCATTGAAAATTTATAAACAATGCATATTGGTTTTTGTTAAAGTGCTTGCAATTAAAATATATCTATATAATTGAATTGATAAAAATTGAGCTGGTCTGAATTGAGTTGATCTGGATCATCGTTCATCAATCTGTCCATCGAGCCCTTCGTCTATTTGTATAGATAAGAATTCGTATCAGATTCGTGAGAGCAAGAAACTAGAATATATATATGCAGAACCAAGCATTAGATTAACTAGATTGCAAACCAATCAATAAAAATCGATTATTATCGATAACAAGTTTTTGTAATGTATAGAGCGATATACCCTCTCTATGCATAGCTAATCGCTTTTATAATTCCCTTTGACAATCGGAAAATCAGAACTTAGTAGAGCAAACGCTACGCTATTATATAACACACGCATGCATATACATAAATACTCACATGAAATCTGGGCTGGCACATCAAAATCCATTTGAGCCTTGATAATTTTATAGTGGCTGTCAACGTTTTGGCTCTTTGTTGTTCACAAATCAAATCAAAGTCAGGTGCGAGAGTGTGGGCCAGCTGGCTGATTGGGCGGTTGGTTGGGTGTTAAGGGCAACCACGTTCACGTCCTCATCCACATCCATATCCTCGTCGTCATCGTTGACAAGTTGAGCATTTTAATTGCTGCCGTGCGGCCGCTTAAGTTAAATGTCAACAATGCCAGCAACAACAGTTGCACTAGCAACAAATTCTTGCGGCTGCAACCCTTTCAAGCTTAAGCTGTGGTAGGGTCTGCCAAGGGATGAGGGGAAGTTGGAGGGGTTAGCTGGTTGCACGCAAAGAGTCAACTGGCTGTGCGTATCCACAGAATGCGCTAATAAAATATGCATAACAAACTTGAGTCAAACGAGGTTCAACTCCAACAAACAATCCACCAAGCCCGCCTCATACACCCCCTCTCTGGGCATAGCACCCCTAAGTCGTGTCTAGTCCTTTGTGACGGGGCTGTCGCACGCAATGCGCTACGCACCATTGTGAAAAGGGTTAGAAATCGAAAGTATGAAAACAATTTCGTTGCCGTTGTTGCTCTCTTGCTGTTAAATTGTTGGTCGTTGTCGCTGTCGCTGTGACTGTGACTTCTCTAACCCGTAAAACTATTATTATGCTCATTACAGTCCTACAGCTCCAGGCCCCATTCTACGGAGTCGCAACTTTCAACACGCACTTTGCGGCGCTGTCGCTCTGTCGCCCAGTCGTCCTGTCGCCCTGTCGTCCTGTCTCATAAATGTTTTGGCAATAAAACGCAACTTATGATAATGCACATTGACAGCGGCAGCGACTTGTCACAGCCGAATGACATGCAGAAAATTTCAATTGATGACGAGAGCTGCGACAATAATGGGCGATTTGTTGTTGACTTCGCTGAAAGGTTATGCGTACGCACATTCAATTTGCATTATAGTCAACAACATTGTGGTAGCTTAATGGATTCATTCTACTCGTTGATTTGCAGCGAGTTGAGACGAGTGGGACGAGTAGCTAAATGTCTGCAACTGAGCATGATGTCAGAGATGAAACTAAGATGGGATTCGCCTTGGGCTTAAATGTAATCTTCGTCTACTACTCGTCTACTCGTTAGTCTTACTCGTTACTTATGTTTAACTCAATTGAGTGAGAGGAGTAGCTAAAGAAAAAAAAATATCTATTCAATCAGCTCACTCTACTCGTTACTAACTAGAACAGCAATCAATCCGCAGGCTAGCTACTCGCTAGTATTAGACGCAAATCTACTCGTTACTCGATACTCGTCAGCGACGAGTCGAATACTCAGAGACAATTCACATAAGATTATGCAACACGTTTCTTGCTTCGCCCGATAAGGTCTCTCAGACTAGGTCACTCTGGTCTACTCGTTACATTCTACTCGTTAGTTTAATAGTTGCTGAAATATGCCGTGCAACTTATCCCCGGCCCCGGCTTGGTAAACAATCACATTAATCATGCTGCAAATTGCCAGCGCGGCAGGCCTGGGTGCGGAGCGGAATTGTGGCTGGGGTCGGGGCAAGTGTTGTCAACATCGCCATAACCCTTCAACGAGCATCGGCAGTTGGCGTTGGTGACATTGGTGACGGCGGCAGCGACAGCGACAACGGCAGCAATTAATAATACGTAATTTATGCTGAGCATTTGACTTTTTGGGCCAAAACACTCAAACTTATTGACAGTTTTTCCATGGCCTGTGCGTGGGCTGAAGAAAGCGAGCGAACGAAATAAATAAAACTAAAAGGGTTACGGGAAACGGGCAGCGGGCAACGGGCAACGGGTAACGGGTTACAGCCATAGAGTCACGGGTTTGGGTTCGGGTTCGGGTTCGAGTTGGGGAGGGAACGCTTCTTGGGCGCCTTTTATTGCTGCACTTCAAACTCCGACAACTCCTATTGAAGCGTTACAATTTACAACCTCATGCCTAGCCAGTCATGTGGAACCCAGCTATTTGTACAGCTTTCTGGGTTCAGTTCTGGGTCTGGCTCGGTCTGGGTCTAGCCTGGCTCTGTATGCGGGCTCAGCGCTTTCAATTACACGAAATTACTTCTATCGATGATGGTAATCTAGTCTAGCCAGCGTCGCGCTTCCTTTCGCCTCATATCTGGCTGGGCTAATCCGCCAGCAGTTGCAACAGTTAGTTTGGCTGGCATTCGTGCCAAATTCTATTAAAGTGCCTTTAACGGTTAGTCGCGAGGCCTTAACGCTTGGCTTAGCCGCCGGCCTAAGGGTTAGCTGTCAAGCGCTTAATCCACATCGGACACCTTACCCCCGACGCAGATTACTAACAAAGCCGTTATTAAATTAACTGTTACACCTTCTCATATCCGGGCACGTTTTGCATCGAGCCGATGCTCAAGTGCCAATTGATGATGGGCTCTTAATTATTTCGTTAATATCAGCGGAAGTAGATACGAGTCCTTGGCTTTTGGCTTCAAGCCCTTCTGGCCTAATACAGCAATGCCACATGCCATAGCCGTATCAATATTTGCATTTGTGTATCATCTGCAATTGCTTTGTATCTGCATATGTGCAGTAAATGTAATTGCTTCAGTCTCTCCCGTTCCGTTCGAGTGACTAATGCAAAATGTATCTAAATTTGCATTTGTATCTCAATGGGTAATATCGTAATCTGCAGTTCTCTAATCTCTATTTGCATCTAGCGATGTTACTATATCTGTATATTTAGCTGCATTCACCTGTCGATGCCTCCTGGCAAGTGTCGCTAATGCAGATACATTTGTGCCTATATCAGATACATTTGTATCTCGATGCACAAATGTATCTGCATCTGATGTAATTGCAGCTGTATGCGCATTTGTATCTTTATCTCAGCAATCTCATTCAGTCAAAGTATCACTGAAGCATTTGTATCTGCATACTTTGCACTTGAGCAGCTCATAGCAAATGTATCTGCATCTGCAGCACTTAACACTAAATATAACTGCAAGTGTAGTTGTATCTGTATCGACATATATCAAAATCAGCCAAACCATATGCATTTCACTTGACTGTAAATGTTTCTATAGCCATTTTTGCATCCAAGACATTATTATGCCAATGTATCTACAATTGCAGTCAAATGTATCTGCATCTGCAGTAGCTGTGACAGCTAATACATCTGCTTCTGCATCTTTAGCTATATCTGTGGCTTCATAAATCTGTAAATCGATCTGCAACTGTAGTTATGCTTGCATCCATATAATTATCAGCAATTGTATCTGCCATTCACACCAGTAGCTCTGACAGCACTTGTAGCTGTATCTGTAGCTGTAATTGTATCTGTATCTAACTACGACTGCAGCTGCAGCCATGCATTTTCGCATCTGAATCGAGGCTTGTTTGCATCTCTCCCGTATACCAAATTCCATTCACTATTGCAACTGCATTGGCAAATGCCAAATGCAAAGCCAAATAAAAATCTATCTACAGCGCAGCGCTGGCTGAGCTGGGCAGCGCTTAATTAAGACATTGAGTGACAGCAAACGCTTTATTTGCGTATACCCAATAAATATAAATGTAAATATACAGTTATATGCGTATATAAATATATATATATATATATATATATATATATATATATCTTGAAAACAATTCATTGCTCATTTGTGTAAATATTGTGAAGTTCGCTTTCGCTGTCCTGCAAATAATCTTTTGTGCTATTTCCAATTGGAAAAATAATAATACAAAAAAAAAATTATAATAATAATAAAAAAAAATAATAATAATAGTAAAACTAAGAGTGATAGAGCAATAAAACACGTTTATCTTGTTGCATGTATGTTGTTGTTTTTTTTTTTTTTGTATTTATGTTTTATTTTTATTTTATATTTTTTTTTTTATATTTATTATTTTTTATTATTTTGTTTGTTTGTTTTTTTTGTTGTCTTTTAGTAATAATTTTTATTTAATTTCCTTTGTTTTGTTGTTGTTTAATTAATTTTAATATAATTGCAGTGACATGAGGTGTTGTTGCTTCATCGTTAAATTTATATTTATTTATATATATATACATGTGTATATATATATACACATATATATACATTTATATATATATATATATATATATGCTTGTAATGCTTGTTCTTCATTCCTTTGTTTTTATCGCTTGCCGTGTTTTTGTTTGCATTTAAATTTAATTAACTATAATTAATATTGCTTTTGCGTATAATTCATTCAAAAAACAGCTAAACAAACCCAAAAAAAAAAAAAAATCATTTATGTATACACATATATATGTATATACATATAAGTATCGGTATATAAGGACAAACAAACTGCGCTACAAATCTTTGTTTCTTTTTTTTTCAAATTTTTTCTTATTAATTTTCTTCGAATATTTTGTGTCTGTGTGTATTTGAGTGGATGAATGAGTGCGAGTGTGTGCGTGTGTGTGTGAGTGTGGGGGTTGGGCTGGGGGCTGTGTTAGCTGCGTCTTGTCGCTCTAAACTTATGCGAGGAACATGCGTTGAATGCCATTTTAATAAATTGCTTAATATAAAAAAAAAAAATATATTGATTTATATATATATATATATGCGATATACATATATGCACGATATATATATATCTATATATATTTATAATTGTCATAGTATTCAAATAAAACACACACAATAAAATAATACTAAGTAGCTATTCCGAGTCTGTTCTAAAGAATTATAATTATACAAAAAAAAAAAAAGTGTCTTGTTCTTTGGTTTTAGAACTTAAAAATTAGCAAAAAAAAAAAAATAGTAAAAAAAAATTCTATACGAGAGCTTGTATTATAGGATGAAAGTGTTCTATATATGCTGCATTATATAACTGGCTGTGTGTGTGTGTGTGTGTGTGTGTGTGAGTCGCTGCTACTACAAGAGTCTATAAGAATAAGAAGAAGAAGAAGAAATGGTAGAAGAAGCGGCGAAAACGTTTTTAGTCGAGGCAGCTCTGCGTAGGCTGAAACCCGTTGGGGATGTTTAGGGGGTGTTAGGGGTTACCTCTTTAGGACTTGTTCCAAATGAATATAAATTATGCAATTGGTTTTCATGGATGTTACGGTACACGGTACTTAAGAACTACATAAATTAATTTAATTATAGTTTTTTCTTCGCATTTTACGCAATTTTTTCATTCGATTTTGTTTTTTTTTTTTTTGTTGTTTATTTTCATTTTATTTTCATTATATTTTTTATTAATATATTTTTTTTGTTTTTGTATTTTTTTTTTTTTCATTTAGCTTATGTCAATCAATTTACGAATACTAAAAAAAAAATTGTTCATCCTAAGACTAAGAAAAAAAATTTACGCATTTCGTTTGCTTATTTTTTTTTTTTTGTTTTTTGTTATTTTTTTTTTGTTTGCTTTTTCTGCTTTTTTGTTGTTAAAGGTTACATTGTATTTAAATTTGTGTGTGTGTGTGTGTGTGTGAGAGTGTGTGTGTATATATATATATATATATGTGGGCGCCATCTTTGATGTTGCTTCAATCAATATCAATATATCAATATGTCAATATATGTATATAGATATATGTATATGTTTTTTATATATATATATATAAATTTGTCTGCGCTTTTCAACTCTATTTTGCTCTCTCTCGCTCTCGCTCTCTCTCTGTCTGTCTGTCTGTGTGTCTAACTCTTTCTTTATCTTTGCTATATAGTATATATGTATATATATATATAAGTGTTGTGTGTGTGAGTGTTACATATATACATAAATACATATACATACACATATATATTTATATATATTATGCCTAAGTGCTAAAAAAAAGTGTTTTGTGGGCATTTTTTAGGGTTTACTCTTTTTATTTTATTTTTTTTCTTTTATTTTTTTTATTTTTTTTTTTTATTTTAGCTGCAACTAATTGCAAGAGCACTGGGCCATGTTTAAGGTAACCAAAAAAAAAAAAAAAAAAAAATAGTAAACAAATCTAATATATCTGTCACGCCTCTCTCTCTCTCTCTCTCCCTCTCGCGCTCTCTCTCTCTCTCTCTCTCTCTCAGTGTCTGCTTGTGTCCCTCTTTAAACTAGGTTTTAAAAGCTGGCGGGTCCTGCGCATCACAAACAGGCGTTGCTTACATTAATTATTAAAAAAAAAAAAAAAAAAAAAATTAGTTATATATATATATAGCCGATATATATCGGTGTACTATAACTATGCGCAAAGCGACCCGCAACGTCTCTAGGCTCTATAGGGTATTACGTGCATACGTATATATATATATGTATGTGTGTGTGTGTGTGTAGGTGTGTGTGTTTGGGTGTAGGTGTGTGTGGACTCTATGCTATATGCTACAATGCCTATATAGAACGCTGGCGCTATTTACACTGTTTAGCAGTGTTGGTTAACTGCCGCCACTGCCGCCACCGCTGCTGATGCTGGCCAAGGCTGATGCCATTGGGGCTACGACATTGGCTGCACGGCAGCAGCAGCTGGCCATCGCTGGCATTGCACGCTAAAGCTGCTGCAGCTGCACCGTTTGCGGTCAGACATCGACATCCAGATCGATTACCGAGCTGCGATCGTGGTCGTCGTCCTCGTCGTCGTCCAGTGCATCGTGCGGGCCGCCCTCCTCGCAGTCGGAGCGGCCGTCCTGTAATTGTCACTGATCCGTCCCAGCCGATGCGTGGTGCGTCGCGTGCGTTAGCCCGTGCGGATGTCCGTGCGGATGTGTGTGCGGATGTGTGTGATGGGCCTGCGTATGATGTTGCAGCTGTGACGCCTCCTCCGATAGCAGCGAGGCGGCCGCTGCTGCTGCCGCTGCTGCCGCCGCTGCTGCTGCTGCTGCTGCTGCGCTGCCATTGTGCTGCACCTCCAGCCCGTTGACCATCTTCTCCATGCTCTTCAGCTCCGACGGCGAGTGCTGCGACTGTCGCTTCAGCAGCGACGGCGGCGTCGTTGGCGACATTGATATGGGCCGCGTGGGCGGCGAGTGCGAAGAGGCGCGCGGTCTCGGACTGGAGCTCAAACTGCGCGGTCCATTATCCAAGCCCAGGCCGCCGCCGCCTGCTCCTGCTCCTGCGCCTCCGCCTCCGCCTCCGGCAGATGGTAGAAGATTGGGTGGAGCAGCTGCATCGGCGCTGCCATTGCCGCCGCTGCGATTCGCGTTGGAGCCCGGCGTGACCGCATCGAAGGCCGAGCCCAAGCTGCCCGGCAAACTGTACGGCGAGAAGCGATGACTCTTCAGGCCCTGGAGCGGCGAGACGGGCGTGTGTCCAGCTGCCGCATAGGCGTGTCCGAACAGTGCCGGATGCTGGGCGGCCAGCGCGAGCTGCGCATTGAACAGCAGGCCCGGATTGAGTCCGGCCGGATTCATGGCGGCAGCCGCAGCCGGATTGTGCAGCAGTCCCAGGTGCGGCGGCGGATAGAGGCCGTGCGGATAGAGGTAAGGCAACAGATGCGGCGACGGGTGTATGGGCGGGCCCACTGAGATATTCGGCGACGGATAGCTGCCGGCCGCATTGAGACCGGCCGCTGCCGCTGCCGCCGCAGCAGCTGCACCGCCGCCCACACCCTCTTTGGGGCTGCCCGTCGAGGTGGGGCGAAAGGCACCGCCGGTGCTGCCGCCGACGCTCTCCGAGCAGCTCGAATCGCTGCCATCCCGCTCCACATCGTCCGCCTGCAAGCGCCGACGCAGTGCATCCTCAGCATTGGCCGCGGCCGCATGCTCGCCGGCGCCAGCGCCAGCCAAATGATTAAACCAGGCGGCCAAAGCTGCTGAAACGAGAAGAAGAAAAGCGCACCATTTGCTCAGTTAGACATGTTGCCAGACCCAAGGAATCACAGTTGAGAGTTGAGTGTGATGTGGCCTTGATTGCTTACCCGAATGCTGGTGCGCGTGCATCTGCTGCAGCGAGTGGCTCAAAGGCAACAGCGGACTCTGCGGCGGCCCCACCACATCGAGCAGCTTATCGTCGTCATCCTGCTGATTATCCAGCAGCGCTGCCGCATGAGCCGGATGCAGATGTGGCGGCCGTCCGGCATGGCCCAAGTGGAGCGGCGCTCGGGAGCTGCTCACGTGCGTGGGATTCAATTTGTCCGAGTCGGACCCTCGGTTGGACATCAGCGCCTGCCTGTAACAACAGTTGTACGAGAAACACGAAACAAATTAGAACATCCAATTGTCTAAGCCCAAACAAGTTCAATGCCAAAGAGATCAAGGATTATAGCTAATGGTATTTCCTAGTCGAAATGGATATTACTTATGTGTTCTGTTTTCTTCTAGTAATGAGCATCCAGAGAGCAAAAAGGGTTCAAGAGGCCTAAGTCTCTCTCTCTCTCTCTCTCTCTCTCTCTCTCTCTCTCTCTATCTATCTATCTATCTATCTCTCTATCTATATCTGATCTGTAGAGCACGACAACTGAAGGAATTTCATTAAGAAGCGAGCTAGGTCATTTGATATAGACTAGGGATGAAAGTAGACTCCCAAGTAGAGTCCAAAGAGAGATGCACAACTTGACATATAATCATATGCCTAGCTCTGCCTGAGAGACTTTTTATAATAGATTCTAGATATCGGAAAAGTTGCTGAAGTAATTCCCTTAGAGATAGCTTAACTCTTCACAAAGTCTGAAGTCTGAAATCATATTTGTTAATCGTGATGGGTATTACATGCTCGCATCTGTAATTATAGAGCTTCAGAGCAATAACTGTCAAGAGAGATCCATATCTAGATCTCTCTTGAAGACCCTTACTCTTCAGGACTCTAGATGGTATAGAATTCTCTCTTGCTCAACTCTTTAGATCCCTCAACTATGCGAAAACTGAATAATGCAAATTTTGTAAATTTTGTAAATTGAAACAAACCGAATTGTAATCGGAAAATTTGTAGCTCGCTTTGGCCGCAAGCGTTGTGCGCTTTTCACATTGTTTTTTGTTTTTTTTTTTTTTTTTTCGTGTTGCATTAGGCTTTTTGGATAGACGAGGCACTGGCATAATATTTTCGCTAGCAGGAATATCTGTTAAATGATAAAACGACGCTGCCGGCATATGAATGAGGGGCGGGACGGGATGGGGCTGGGGCTGGGGCTGGGGCTGGGGTGGGGATTGCCGTATAGCCGGAACCTTAATTGAAATGTAACAATGGCAGGCGGAAACAGGCGGCAGTTTGTGTCTGGGCCGACAATGAAATTGAAAAATAATTCAAAACACGTTAGTGTAATTTAGTGTCTACACTGGCCTCGACTCGTACTGCCCCATGAGCTCCGACAAATACACCGCATCTCACTACGTCCCAACCTTCATTGTTCCGCCCTTTGCCAAAAACTACGTCCGTGCATTTTCTACGTTTATTTTGTTGTTGTTGTTGTTGTTGTTGTTGTTCACACATCAAAGCAACGCTGCCAGCGCCAGGTCCCGTGTTCGCAAATTGGCCAATTTACTAACACACACACATAGAGAGACAGGGAGAGAGAGGGAGAGAGAGAGAGAGGGAGAGAGAGAGGGAGGGGGTGAGATGGTGGCATGTGTGTATCATTATCACAGCAACCACTGAGGCCGGAACCACCCATAGACAGGAGTTAGCAATTTCGCCACAGGCGTCTTCTTTTACACTTAACTGTTTTTCCACGTATTTCGCATCACCTGTATGCATGTGTGTGTGTGTGTCAGTGTGTGTGTGTGTGTGTGTGTGTTGTGTATATACCTAATTTAATAGCAAATCAATTTGTGTTAATCTAGGCAGCGCTACGAACCCCACCCACTTAACAGCTTAGCGAGCCGAGCAACATTAGATGACGCCCAAAATGGGGCGCTAAATAAATAAAATTGATGTTTCGAAACTTAAATTAACAATATATGCGAATAGTTTAACTAGAAATCTTATTAGTTGTACTATGGAGTAATACCAATTGAAAGTCAAGTCTGATTATGGGAGAGAAATGTAAGAGCTTACTTTGCAATGGCTGCTGACATGGAATATGGTATATAATCTTGAGAGTTCTCAAAAGATATTTTAAAATTAAATTAATTTAACAATTGCAATAAGGGAAAACTGTTTATTTATAATTTTTAAATTATTTAGATTTTTTTTATTTATTTTGTAATTTTCTTTTTTATAGTAATTTTCAAGCAAGATAACTATGCAAAGAAGTTTGCTTTTGGGCCAGCTCGAGTGGGGGCTGAACCGCTCCTGTGTCTCACATGTAACTCAACCATAAATTTCCAACACTCGCACAAAGGGCAGCTAAGACGTTTATCTTGGCCCGATGGGCGTGGGGCGTGGGGCGTGGCAAATGGTGCTGCTCTGTAATTTTTGAATTATATCTAAATGTGCGGTTAAAACCAGTTCCACACACACGCCCACGCCCAGCACAGCCACGCCCACCACAACATTGGCAAATTAGCAAAGAGAGTAGAAAGAGAGCGAAGAGTGAAGAGAACGGACAGCAGGCAAAAGAAAAGAAAAAAAAAAAGAAAAAAAAAAAAGTGCGCCAATTGTCAACTAACGCCTGCAGCTATTTGTCTGCAACAGCAGGAGGCGGGGCAAGCAGGCGAGCAGTGTGAGAGTGTGGCAAATAAATATGAAAAGGAATTTCAATTGCTGCTGCTGCTTCTGCTGCTGCTGCTGCTGTTAAAACGGTTTTCACTTTGGATTTCCGTTGCGCCCGCGGGCAATGCAAAAGCAATTGCAAAGAGTTTGCCAAGAGCCTGAAGCAGACTAGAGCTGAATACTGGCTGATGACTGTGCTTTGCCCGAGATGAATATCATTCCGGCGGAAGTTGCGCAGTTAAGCTGCGAGAGGGTTGCGGCTCTGGTGCGACATAGTTGCCACCAATTAGCGCCGCTTGCTGTGAGCTGTGACACCCAAGTCGCAGGACGAAAATGTCGTCATGGCATTGTTTATGTTGCTGTCGTTGTTGCTGCTACTCCTGCTACTCCTGCTGCTGCTGCTACTCCTGCTACTCCTGCTGCTGCTGCTGCTGTTGTTGTTGTTACTAATGAAGCGCAGCCCAGCGGCTTGCTGCTAAAAGAGTTAACCACAAAAAGTTGCCGCCGCATTGAGCTACTTAAAAAGTGCTGCTGCCTTTTGTCGTTGTTGTTGGCAATTCGACCAAAAAAAAAAAAAAAAAAGGAGCGAAGAGATGAGAATAAAGGAAGGCTAGAGTTTTGACTAAGTCGCACTAATTGCCCAGGCATTTCAGACTAATTAAAAGTCTATGCAAAAAGTTAGCTAAGCGCTTTAGCGGCTGACAACCACACACACACACACACACACACACACACATACACTTGAAGTGTAGTATACTTTTGAGCGCTGGCGTTTTATTAATAATCGACGTCAAGTTGAACGGTGAAGCCCGAAACCAAAAACCGAAACCAAATCCGAAGCCCAGACCAAAAAACTGACACATGACTGTCCCAGCAATGACCAGTCACAATTTTTTGTTGCTCATGCGGCTGGTGGGAGTTGGTAGTAGGCGTGGCAGGTGGGAATCACTGTGCCTGACGTACAGATAAAAAAAAAAAAAACAAAAACATGCAGTGCATGATTTTTGCTGACAGCGAAACAAGCATAAGCAAATAGGCGCAGCTAACAGAGTCTGACACAAAGATACCCTAGAATGGACTAGCGAGAGCAAAGACTCAAATCAAAAGTGATTTGATAACAAATCATAAATGAATGAAGTGAAGAAGTGAAGAAGAAGCTGAAGAAAAGTAATGGAAGATACATGAATTGTGCCTAGAGTTTTCTGCCTTTACATTTAGCTTTAAATCGATATTTATGGCTGTTTTATCGACATAAGTTATCGAAAAAAAAAAGTTGGCTACATAAGAGAGATCATCAATGAATCTTTGCTGCTTAGATGAAAAACTAGCATAATAATATGCTTCCAATTCAATTTAGCTTGTTCTCAATGCAAGTGAAAAAAAATTGAATCAAAGTCAAAAGTAAATCAAAATCGAAACGAAAATATATTTTTTTAAATTATTAAAAAAAAAAACATGAAAGTTTTTAACCTCAAACTCACATAGCAACTGTTATCGATATTTATCGACTGAAGAAACTTGTAAATAGAGAAACTGTAAAGATCTCGATAGATAAGAGGCTTTGGCTTTTCATGTATGCAAATCTACACAGAATAAAGACAATTGCACAATCGATATTTATCGATTTTGAGCATATGCCAAAAGTGCATTGAATAACTTATTTAAGACTGGCAGCTAAAAATAGCTCCGCGCACATTTCCCTATTGGCAATTTAAATGTTTGCTGGGTATAAAAGACAGCTAGGACTGTGCTGGGGAACTGGGGAACTGAACAGACAGCTGGGCTGGGCTAGGCATGACTGGGCTAGTTTGGGGCGTTAGGGCTTGGGGCTTGGGGCTTGTGGCTTGGCAGCTAATGCCAATCAAGGCGCTGTAATCAGTTTTACAACAACTCAACAGGAAGGGCCGCAAGTAAATTGTTTGTGTCAATGCAGCAAACAGAAGACTGATGAAGTCGTTCCTTGGCCTGTCCAAATACGCCACAGCTCATCATCGTCTTGTCATTGTCAGTCACAGTGAGAGAGAGAGAGGGAGAGAGAGCGAAAATTGATTTGTAACGTTTAGCAAAACGTTGAGCCAGCTATTAAATGTCATTCATCATTATGCTAAGTCAGGGCAGATTGAAAGCGAAGCGACGACTGCAGCCCGTGGCGATGGCCGGAAACCGGAACCAGTCCAAGTCCACTCCCCCGCCGATGTTGACTTTTTGGTTATCCTTCGCAAAAACAATTGTGGAAAAAAACAAAAAAAAAAAAAAAAAGTCAAAAGCATTTTGATCAGCGCCCACGCTGTCGGCGGACCAAATCGACCAACAGGAAATTGAAATCAATCCATCAATATGGATTACAGGCGCTCAGCTGGAGAGCTGGGCTGCTGTACAAGAGGATGTCTCCCTCACTCTCCCTCACTCTCCCTCTCTCTCTCTCTCTCTCTCTATATATATATATATATACAGTGTATATATCGAGAGTGGGATGGCATGGCCAGACTAAGGTGCCAGTCATCATTCGCATCGTCATTATCATCAGCATCAGCATCAGCATCATCATTGTGTTGACTTTGTGGCCACTTGGCCTCCAGCTGAGAGTCGATGTTAGCCATCAGCCACAATACGCTCCCCAACCCCCCCTCGCCACCATTGCCCACGTTATCCCCTCATTGGCGCTTTGTATGACTTGCAATTTGACAAGCAGCAGGCTAATTAGTTCCGCACAGATTTGACAAAAATTAATGTCTGCTAATCAAGCAGAGATACAGAAACTGATTTAGATGAAGAGACAGATAGAGAACAGGCTAGACAAACGAGCCATGGCCCAACAAACCAACAAACCAACAAACCAAATTCCTAATCCTCACCCTTCACATGCGAATTCCGAATGTGAAGTGCAGTTCAAAGTGCTGATTAGTTTGCTTTTTGAGGCGATGTGCAGCTGAAAGGGTCCTCCTCGCTCGATTGTGTTGAATTCGATTTCTAGTGGCTGTCCCATGGTCAGGAACTGAGTCACGGACGGACTCCACTACAGCCGGAGTTAACTTATGAACTAATTGAATCAAAAAGGTCCTTTGCACAGGATTACAAAACAACAGCATTGCAGCATTAACTAGACGAGAAAGCAGCTAATGAGCAGCTGCTTTAAAGGAAAATTACTCTAATGCGATTCCGTCAGAGAGTAGAGAAATTCCATTTAGTGCAACATTTTTCCAAGCTAGCTGACTTAGCTAGAGATCCAACTTGAATTCCTTGAGCTGATAGATCTAGCTAGGCTGTTGATAGGAAGAAAACTACATCATTTGTTTATCTTGACATAAGGAGCTCTAATGACAGCTGCATTAGTCTCAGCTAATGAGAAGAGTGTAATTTCTTATTCAGTTTAAAAAAAAGTCCTACATAGAGTGAAATCACAGCAAGCTTAACGAAAATACTTGAAGACTTGCGCTTAGCTAACTTTAACTAGTTCCAAGTGATATGATTGAAATTGATATTCTCCATATTACAGGCATTGCTTAACTCTAGTGATACTCACTTCTTTTCCCGTTTGCCAGCGCCAGTATCACGAAAGCCCTTCGCAAAGGGATTGTTGTCAATTTTCAGCTGAGTTATCTGCAAATGTCAATATGCGTTTAGTTATATGTCAGATACCTGGATTATCATATCTATCTATCTATATATATATATATATATATATATCCATATATATATATGTATCCATAGTTTACCTTCTCGTTTTGATATGCAGTCACGGCTATGAACTCCGTCTCCTTGAACACGTACGTGCGAAACGTGGAATATGGTAGCTTCAAGATATCGTTGGCTCGCACCAAATGAAAGCGCGGCTGATATTTATGCATTGAGTTCAGTATTGTCTATAAGGCGAACGAAAGAGATGGCCACACCAAGTGGCAGGCAGAGAAAGAGAAAGAGAGCATAAGATTAGTTAGCTTAGCATGCAAAATGCAATGGGACAAACAAAAAAATAAATATATTAAAAAAAAAAAAATAATAAAAAAATAAATAAAAAAAAAGAAAAAGCACGGCACAAAGTATTCCGTTTTGGCGGCAGTAACTTGACAAAACTTGACAGGCTCAAACACACACACACACACACACAATACACACACACACACATACACACATACATATATATATATATATATATATATATATGTCTTTCAGTTGAGCTGTAGAAAAGATATTGCAAATGGCTGTGGACTGTGGCAAGTCGGCGACATTCCTGTAGGCGACCACCCACCAAAGTGCACGAGTGCCGCCACAGCATAAGAGAGACAGAGAGAGAGAGAGAGAGAGAGAGACAGAGAGAGTGAGAGAGGTAGAGTGAGAGGAGTGCGGAAAGTGGGCAAAAGTTTTGTCATAAAATATGAATTTGTCTGCAACGCGCAGAGACAAAGCCGCGAGACCCCCCAGGCAACGACATGCGCGACTGTTGCAAAAGGAACACCTTTTTAATTACCATAACTCGTCGAATCGACTTCGATTAAAACGACAACGAACGAGCGCGCGAGCGACCATAGTAGTCCGTAGTAGTAGTAGTAGTAGTTGTTGTCCCAGCTCTAGTCTAGGCAGCCAGGCTCAATAGCCGGCCAGCCACAGTCTATGGCCTTTTAGCTTGTTTTCGCTTCTTGCTGCTGCGTGTGGACCTCACAAGCTGCTGCTGCTGCTGCTGTTGCTGCTGTTGCTATCGAGTCTGGCAACGCCATTTTGTTCATGTAATTTTAAAAGAAAACAAGCTGCGACTTTGACTCAGACTTGGACTTTAGGCTATAGCTCTAGCTGCCTACACTGTTGCAGTTGCTGTTGCTGTTGCTGATGGGGATAGCAGCAGCAGCAGCAGCAGCAACAACAACTGGTTGGTTATATTGTGTGTATCTTGTATCTTGCGCTCTCTCTCTCTCTCTCTCACTCCCTCTCTCTGTCTTTGACTAAGACCACCAATGGCGATTGCGGTGTCATGCACACAAAGGTGTGACTAATAAGATGCTTGTGGTTGTTGCTCATGTTGTCAGCCTTATAATTGTATGTAGCATAGCCGAGCTTCACATTGTGCATCAATACAACTAAATAATGCGACAAAGTGCAGGCTAGACTAAACGAAACAGATCGAAGTCAAAGTGTGTGCAGCGAGTACAGGAACAAAGTAAAATGGCATAAGCAGCAATAGTTGCTGGCAGGTGTAGAAGGCAAAGAAATTGAGCGCTGCGAGTGAAGCAAGACAAGTACGTGGCGAGTGCGAGCCGAGACTGACGCATATATGCGTGGACTGTGCTACAAGTTAATAACAAGGCGTGAGGCAAACCAAAGAGTGAAAGGTTCAACTGAAGCGAGAAAGGGTAAAGCTGCAATGCGAGAGCAATAAGAAATAATGGATAGATACAGAGAATAGAACAAGAAGTAGAGCTACAATGAGTAGAGCTGTAAGGAACGGCAACGAGTAGATATAGAGCGAGTAAGCATACAACGAATTGAGCTGCAGCGAGTGGAGTTATACAGAAAATACAGCTACATCGAGTAGAGTCGATTAAAGAGAGAATTCGTACTGGGTAAAGAACTACATGGAATACAGATACAACACATACAATGAATAGAGATGCAACGAGTAAATATATAACGAGTAAAGAAAAAGAGCAGAGTAGAGAATAACTATAAAGAGTAATAATACAATTATTAAACATATAATGAATAGAGAATTGAAGAATCTTAAAGCTCAACTAGATTTACATATATCGACTACTACTTATACTCAACGAGTGACTATTAAAACTGCAACGAGTTCAACTACATAGATCAACAACGAGTTGACTCAAACATGCTGATTTCTTATGCCAAGTGGCACAGCAAATGCAGATCAAAATTTCATTACGAAGAAGTTTGTAAAATCGTAAATTAAAATATTTTCACACGCAGCTTGGCACGACTCGTCAATTTGAGTGGTCTACTCGTCTGACGTGTCACGTTAATTAATGTGAATAGTATAACGACTAAACGCCAAATCTACTGCCATTAATTCATGCACTAAACAAGTGCTTGTCTTTGTATGTGTGTGTGTGTGTGTGTGTGTGTGTGTGTTTTATTGCCTGGCCAAAAAGGCCGAAGGCTGAAAAACTGATTAATTGCCGGCGTCGCCATTTTGGAGCCCGCCACACTCGCTGCAGCTGGTTGGCTAGCTGGCTAGTGGACTGCACACGGCAATTGGAAACGCAATTGCCGCTGACTCGAACCGATTTGGGCTGACTTTAAAAGGCAAACACTGTTTATTGGCAAGCCTCATCAATCAAATTGCCGAGCCGAGCCGAGCCGATCTGAGCTGAGCTGAGCTGAGCTGAATGATTCGCAGGCATTGCTTAGTCCATAAATCGTCGTCGAAGTCGTTTAGCTAATTTGCTTTAAATTTATTAACGCATAAATTCATTCAGCAACGGCAGCAACATTGACTGAATTACTCGTTGTGCGTCTAGAATTTATTGATCAAAACAATTTGCATTATTACATTCGATTCGATTCTCTCTCACTCTCAGTCACTGTCTCTCTCTCTCTCACGCAGAGTCGGCAACAGTTGCAATAGGCGCAAAATTGTCATTTAAAATGTCATTCGACGACAAGTCGAGTTTGAATTGCGATTTAAATGAAAATAACCGTGAAGATAGCCATAAAAAATAATATAATATGTGCATGCACCGCAGCAATGTGCTTGTTGTTGCTGCTGCTGTTGCTGCTGCTGTTGCTGCTGCATTTCAGTTTTTTTTTTTTTTTTCAAATGGGCATAAACAAGTCTAATTAGACATGAAGTGCGATTACACGGACGCCACGCAGTCGTCGTCGTCGTCATCACACAACAAGCAACAAATCAGCAACAGTTGCTGTTGTTGCTTTGCCAAGCCAGACAAAGTTGCTGCTGCTGTTGCTGCTGCTGCTGCTGTTGCTGTTGCTGTTGCTGTTTGTGATTTCATTCGCTGATTGAATTGATTGGCAAGCAGCTCTAATGCAATTATGCGTCAAATATTGTCTACTATTTTTTTTCTTTCTTCTGATTCTTTTTTGTTTTATAGCAACTAATGCAAAATTCAGCAACTGTTGCTGTTGCATTGCGGCACGTCTCTATGCTGCTGCTGCTGCTGCTGCTGCTGCTGCACCAGTTGGTCAACACCAATCCAATCCAATCCATGGGCCACTTAATCACTCTATATATCGCCCGGGTGACAAACTGATTGAGCCGCGCCGGCAGCAACAACCAAAAAAGGCAGCAGCAATTTTGGTGTTGTTGCTTGCTTGTTGTTGCTGCGGGGTCTCTACGTGCTGTTGCCATTGGGGCCGCATCTTTAACGCTGCTCAATTGCCCACCTCCTGCCTGCCTGTCCGCCCTGTGCAGCCGGTGACACGTTTGTTTTGGGCTTTTGCGTGTTGATTGCTGCTGTAGCTGTAGCTGTTGTAGTTGCTGTTGTTGCGATTGCTGTCGCAGTTGCTGTTGCACACTCATTGTTGGCATATTATCACATAATTTAACTGATGATGGCACCGCAGTTGCTCTTGCTGTTGCTGTTGCTTTGTGATTGCTGTCGTCGGCTTTGTTGTTGCTGTTGCTGCTCATGTTGCTGTCGTTCGTCGGCTAGTGTTGTTGTTGTCGGTTGGCGTGCTGCTTAATTGAATGATCACTCACACTTTGATTTGGCATGTTTTGTTCACATGCAACCAGCAGCAGCACCAGCAATAAAACGGACGATCGCTAACGGTTATCGACAGTTGCATCAACTACCACAGCGATATCTCCACTTGATCGTGACTGAATGCCAGCCACAGCAGCAACAGCAGCAGCAACAGCAGCAGCAACAGCAACAACAACAGCAGTCACAACTGCCTGAAATTGCAATGTTCTGCTATTTGAGTAGCTGCGAAAATCTAAAATGTCGTGCAGGCATGTAAATCGCTCTAGGCACTAATATAGTCTGTTTATCGATATATCGATTAACTGGCGAGCGTGTTCGAGCTCTGTGCTAATTGCTCGCCGGTACATTGTTGCCGCAAACTTGATTTCTGATTATGGCTTGGATTCGCGCTTACACTTGTTCGGCCGTTAATTGTGCTTGAACATTATGGCGAAGCGAGAAAAGCCGATAACGATTTATCGATAACTACTAATTTACTCAACTGGATAATTGATTTGAGCTGCAGTTAATCCTATTTAATGCAGCTTAAAAGTTGTACCAGCCACTGCACATAATACTGATATTATCGATATTAATCGATGTTTAAGAAATTAACAAGGAAATTAATATCGTTTTAAGCTATTAGTAAGTATGAGGCATATTGAATGGATTCATCAATTGCTATTGTTTAATAGACAGGAAATGGATCGATTTTGGTAATGATAAACTGTATATATCGATAAGTTATCGTTCAGCAAGTGTTCACTTAAGCGAGCTATAAATTTGGCAATTGAACTGTCTTCAGTCGTAGCCATCGCACTCGCTTAAGCCAAGTTCTAAGGCGCCGCTGAACGTAGCTAATCTTTGGCTTGCTCTCACACACTCCACACTCCACACACCACACACCACACTCCATACTCCACACAGTCCACAGTTGTCACAGTGTTGCCCGATCGCTGAGTTGCTCAGTTGCTCAGCTGTTTGTTGGCTGCTCAATTAGGCAAGCGGATCGTTGGGGCTGCTTCCAAAACCATTTTCGGCTACCTGTTGACCAATTATGGACATAATTGAAGGCGCCGACAACGACGATCATCATCATCATCATCATCATCATCATCATCATGATCATGATGATCATGTTGATGACAATGACGTTGTCGCCTGTTGGAGTAAATGGGAACTGTGCACATGTTGACTAAGCATTTGGGATTTTATGAAGCTGTCGCTGGATTGTCTTAAGCTGCTTTCCGAAAGCCAAATCGATATGCATATTGAGCGATCTATACCATAAAGATCAACACGAAACGCGGCCCGAAACATGTCTTAATTAAGCCAGACTAAAAGCCAGCCTGGGGAATGGGGCGGGCAGGTGTGGATTAAGCGGCGACCCACCATGCAGCGACTCTTTAATATTCATCTCTAAATTATGCATATTTTTATGGTCGAATCCAAAGTGAACAAAGACAAAAGCTACAAAATACGAGCCATATCAAAGAATATTGGCCTGATTCGACAGAAACGCCACCCAGGCGTTAATTTTTCCAATATACCCTATAGGTCAGCAAAGGGTGTACATAGGGTATATCTATGCGTAGAGTTGGAATGCCAAAATTGTAATACCCTAAGCTTATTATATATGTATGTATATGAGACATGTGACTCTTTCTGCTTCATAGGCTCAACGTTTCAGTCTCGGACATGCTTTGTAATTGCTGTACAGGGTATTCTTAACTAAATTATACTTGATACTTTACAGGGTATTACTTAGCATATTCAATATGCAACTCAATGCAAGCTTCTCTTCGCTGTTGTTTTAAAACTTCCTTCGCTCCCTCTACATCTCTCTCTCTCTCTCGCTCACTCTGTCTCTGATTTGTTTTTGGTCCATGTCACAACTCTCACGCTGCCGCTGCCGCCGTCTAGCCAACAAGTTTATGGACATTTCATTTAAATAATGTCAAAATTTATTTACAATTTATAACAATTCTTTTGAGCTGCTGTTGCTGCTGTTGCTGTTGCTGTTGCTGTTGCTGCTGCTGCTATCTTTTGGTGGTCGTCGTTGAACGGAAAATGTTAATTAAATGGATTTACATTTTAATGACAACACGAAGCGAAACAGCAGCTCGGCAACAGATTGAGATACAGCAAGGCAAGAGAGTTGTTGCCACACACACACACACACACACACACACACACACACACACACATGCACACAGACAGACAGACAGACAGACAGACAGACAGACAGCTGCCCCCGACTTGGCTCCAGTTGTCTCGCCTGTTGTCCAGCGTCTGGGCTCCGTTCTGGCTTCGTCCATTTTTGGTGGCGTCTGTGCGACGGTCAACGATGGCAGCCAATTGCAAATTTGCTTAACAAAATGGGCGGCGTTTGCGGCCAGAAACAAACACACACACACACATAGATAGATAGAGAGAGAGAGAGAGAGAGAGAGAGAAACAATGGGGCAGGCTACATTTGGGGGCACTTTCAACAAAGTTGCAGCTAATGATGCCTGGACCTGGACAACTGCTGCGACTGCGCAGATTTTGCCATATGCAAATCGCTGTCTCTGAGGAGCATGCACAGCTCCATGTCTGCCCTCACCTCTGCCTCTCCACCTGGGCCCCCGCCCCCTGGCGCTGTCTGTGCTGCTGGAAGTCACAGTCGATTGAGCTTTTGAATTTGTATTTGCTTTTATTTGGTTTGGTAGTTTTTGGTCTTTGGATTTAGCATTTTGCATTTGCGTTGCGGTTCGCTGGAGCGAGCGACCAATGAGCCGAGTGAGCAAATGCTCAGTCGATAACCGATAACTGATGACTAGTGTCGAGTGACGAGTGCAATCAAATGCATTGATTGCAATGTTTTGACTATGAAAAGTAATTTGATTCCCAAGTCAATTGAAGCATTGATGCAAACATTCAAATTAACTCTATCGATATGTTATCGATAACACAACGGAGAGCATACACGTGCAGCAATATTCAAAGTTAATGCAGTCTCTTTACTGTTGACTAAGCTGTAATCGATAATTAAATAGATAATATTTAATTGATTATTATCGATACTCGATATCGATAACAATGACATGCAAATGCAGTTACTAAGAAAATACGCAATATACTTTTATATTCAATTTGCTACACTCATAAACTATCATTGAATAGTGAGCTATGTGTCAATCGATATGTTATCGATAACACTAGCTAAATCAATGTCAGCTGCACTATGTATAGTAAAGAAATTGCTCTGCAATTGTTTTACATACTAAATACGTGTACATCGATTACTGTTTATTATATTTATCGATAATTAGCAATTACTCAATATTTTACTGATGCGCTTTCAGTTATCGATAACACACTGCACGCTGTCATATCGATAATTTGTAGCATTTAGCAATGGGCTCGAGCCACTCAGACGCAACCACTCATAATTGCATAAATATCGATACACATTTATCGCTGGCATAGAGAACGAACCGCATCATAAATAATGCGCCAGATGGAGCTGAGCACCAACTCCAAGCCGATTGCCGCTTACAAATGAGCCCAGTTAGTTATGGCCATCCTGTCATAGATAAACGTGGAGCGACTAATGGCCGGCAGCAACTAGTCGACCCAGCCAGCCGCCTCTCTACCACGCCCCTCTCCCCCATTTGCAGCGCCCACACTCTGCTTCGCCTCTATTTGCCGTATGACAAATATTTCAAATGATTTCAACACTTTTGCCGCCTTTTGCCGCTAGCGCGCGGTTGATTTGCGTTTTATTGCAGCTAATAAATTGAATGGCGACCCACCACGCCGACCAACAACTATTTGCGTCGATAAGCAGCTATCGCCCTCTCTCTCTCACTCTCGCTCTCTCACTCGCCCATTGGCAGCTGACTTTGTGTGTTGCATGTGGCATGCAACTTGACTGCGCGCATGCGTGTGTGCATTTCAATGCAACACTGATAAAGGTGTTCAACGCTCGATGACATTAGCACCAGCCAAATGCCGCATGCCGCATGCCGCATGCCGCATGCCCCATGTGGCAAACTCGCAATCAACTGGCCCGCAGAACTCGCAGTTGTTGTTGCTGCTGCTGCTGCTGTTGCTGCTGCTGTTGCTGCTGTTGTCGTTTTGCCATATTTGTCGGCACCTTTTGTTCTTCTTTATTAAAAAGGCGAATAATCATAATAAAGAACCAACAACGTTGCTGCTGCTGTTGCTGCTGTTGTTGTTGTTGTTGTCGTCCATTTAGCCACTGAGTTTTGGATGAGCAGCCGCAACCGCCAAGCGAGTTTTTGTTGCTGTTCGAGTTTGGCTTTGGCTTTGGCTTTTTCTTTGGGCCTGGGCTCGGGCCTCAGCAGCTCGTTCGGTAGCTGCTAGACTTGGACATTAATCGATAACACTTGAGTATTTTTTCATGTTTCGCAGGCGAGCCATTAAGCGATTGTCCACCTCAAGTTGTTGTTGCTGTTGCTGTTGCTGTTGTTGTTGCTGTTGCTGTTGCTCTCACTGTATATTTAGTGAAATAAAATGTGTGTTCGAATGTGTTGCTGCTCTTTAGCCTAATCTAGTTTAACAGTTCGATTAGATTCACATAATCATTCAAAATACATTTATAAATATCAATCGAGCAGGTAGACGACATAAACAGCTGAATAGACGCTCCATTATAATGGCATTGAGAATGTCGATTTGCTTTTCGTTCAGCGAATTTTTAATTTCCTCATGGGGAAAGCAATTTCCATAGTCTTTAACAAGATATCTTATAATATTATTCTTCTTTTCTTTTTTTTTTTTTTTTTTTTCTTTTAAAGATGTTTTTGTTTATCTAGTTGACTGTTTAGTTGTTCCATTACTCTAATATTTATCTATATGTATTTTTAGCTGTTTTTCTAGCTTTTTATTGGTGTTTAAAATCTACTTTGACTATATATGGAACTATATATAAAGACTGTATTATTTATCGATCTCTCCTTATATCAATCTATATAAATATATGTAAATATATGATATACTATCTGAATAATATATAATATATACATATTATCTGTCATATTTATTTGCCATATTCATCTGTCATATCTATCTGACACTTTATCTGTCAATCTGTCTTATGAATCTATTCACATCTCTTATTCACTTATATATATTATATCTCTTGACTTATCTATTGTATATTATATTAGCTCTCTGAATCAGATATATATCTATAATATTTTAGTCTTTGTATATACAAAGGCTATATATAGCTTCTATCTCTATATCAGCTTAAATATATATATCTCTATTAGTTTTTTTTTTTAATGAATTTTTCTTATTTTTTCTTTCATAGGTTTTTCCTCTAAGCTGCAAACGTTTTATTTCTATATATCTTAACTATCATATTTCATACTTGGTTAATTTTCATCTAAAAATGTTTTTTTAATACTTCTTAAATATCTTTTTATCCCGTAGCTGATTCAGCTGTCTGTGTGGCTGCAGCTCTTCCTCAGTTTTGGGTTGATTCTCTTTCTGTTTCTGCTCTTTTCATTGACAATGTGACATTGGGAGCTGCTGCTGCAGCCGCTATATTTCGTACCTATGCCTGACTGCCAATTTCATCTCCCTGAAGGTCTGACTCTTCGCCTGCTCGACTGCCTGACTGCTCGACTGCCTGACTGGTTGCCTGCTTAATGAAATTCAAGTTAAAGCGTTAATGATGATACCAGCGCAGTGGCCCCCATATCCCGAGCCAATCTCACTCTCTGGCTTTGAGTCGCGTATTCTCTGGCCATTCCCGATAGCCGATGTCGGGGACTGCGCCTGTTTATAGTCAACACTCGGCAATTACTAAAAGACAAATTTATTTGCACGCATGCATATGATGCGGGTTTCTTCGAGTCCGACTCTGAGGTCTCTGTGGCTACTGTGCTGTGTATTTTTCAGTGACGTGGACAAGTGTTAAGCATAATGCAGACACACTTAGATCTGTCTTGAGACAGACAGAGAGAGAGAGAGAGAGAGAGAGAGAGGGAGAGGCAGAGGTAGGGGTAGAAGTAGGGGCAGAGGCCTTAATTGAAGTGCGGCCGCGTCGCCTCATTGGCGTTAAGTGTCGATAAATTAAGCATACGCAATGTGTGCCCGCCCGAACTACAGCCCCACACACACACACACACACACACACAGACAGAGCTATCAACTATGGACTATCTATCTGTTGATCTGTAAACGCAGCTACTGGCGGCAGTCGATTTTTATGAATGAGCCTTTTGACTCGACGTTCCGTTGAGAAATGTGAAAGGCATTTCTTGTCTCTGCGCATAAATTTCTGTTAATTTACAGCACATAAAAATCAACACAAAACATTTTATGTTAATGAAAATAAAAGTGGAGCCAGGTGAAAGCCCAACAGCAACAGCAACAGCAACAGCTACTGCATCTACCTCTGTCTCAGCCTCTGTCTCATCATCATCATCATCATCATCATCAAACAGTAGCCAAAAAGCCCTCACAGGCTCTCTGGCACTGATTCAGCAGTTACAGATCCCAAAAACCGATCTCAGCCAGATAGCCGTACAATTAATGATCATCGGCCGAGCAACTAATGAGCATCATTTGTATCGATCCGAGTCTAGAAGGAGAGCTCAGCCTGATCAGCCTGAGAACTAAGCTGGAATATATAGATGTTGTTGACCCACCATCGGGAAGCTTGACAAATCGAAGCTTGAAACGATACCCAAAAGAATTATAGAAGCGTGAAAGCAGGCTTAATGCATGATTAGATCCATTCAAATGGGCTTAAATCAATAAAACTGTTAACGCTTGGCTTGAATACAATGTTTGAGCCATAGAAATATTCAAAAGCTCTCTGAAAAGAATCTCAAAAAGGCTTTGCAAGTTCATTTATATAATATAATAATAGAGCTTTAAGCCCATTGAAAGCTTTTTGTCAGCCACAAAAGTGGGACTTTAAGCAGTTTAAAAAATTGATTCCTTTTAAGTAAAGCTTTAAAGTTTTAACATTTTTCTACATTATTTAGGGAATACGTATATCTAACTTTAAACAAATATGGCTTAAAGCTTTAAGCTCTTAAGTACATGTACGAAGAACTTTAAATGTTTCTAGATGCTTTCAGTTTCATTCAAACTTCATGATCTTGAAAATCTTTGAGCAAATACTTTATATTATTAAAGCTATAAAAGCTCTACGTGATCAAGCTAAACTTTAATTAACAGCTTAAAGCTTTTTTCTGTGTAATTTGCCAAATTTATTAATGAATTTGCTTAGCTTGAAGTTGCGCTTATCGCAGTTTGATTTGGCAACGATCACAGATCACGGATCATGGATCATGGATCATGGATCATGGATCATGGATCATGGATCATGGATCATGGATCATGCAGTGCACTCTGGCTAGTATGTGTGTGTGTGTGTGTGTGTGTGTGTGTGTCATAAGAGCGAGTGCGTGTTACAGCATCCAAATGCGAGGTGTTTGATGTTGGCCGCTATCTTATCGGGACGTAAGTAGCTGAGTGCCTGGTCCGGCCGGGCCCGTCACACCATTAACTTTGTTTTATAACTTAATTTTTGTCGGGGCATTGAGAGTGGCGGGGCGAAACAACAAATCGACACTTGTTTAATATTTAAATTTAAATTTTGATTATAATTTGTTGTCTTTGCGTTTCGTTTCGTTTCGTTCGTTTTGTCTCTTTTCCTTGCCTTGCCTTTCCATTCCTTTTGGGCATTTTAATGAATGAAAACGGGGTCTGTGTGTGGGCACAGCCCCAACCGGTGGCTCCAAAACGTGACCACCACACGCTGTGCTGCTGCTGCTGCTGCTGCTGCTGCTGCTGCTGCTTGTGCTGCTTCTTCTTCTTCTTTTTATAGCACTTCGACTAGGCCGGATAAGCAGCAACAGGGGCAGCATCTATTTAAGTTCTTTGCTTAATTAACGAAAGGAAAACGCAAAGCGTAGCGAAGAATGGGACATAAAAATTAATTAGCAGCACCAAAAAAATAAACTCAGAACAACAAAAATCAAATGCATGAAAAACTTCAACTCCAACTCCAACTCGAACTCGAACTGAAACGTGCGTCCACGGATGAGCCACTTCAGGCAGGTGGGCGCTGAGCGTGCTGGGTGGGCGTGGCTGATTATCAATGGGCTACTAGCAAGAGCGATTGATTCAACTTGAGAAAAAAATAAACTAAAATATAGACGGATGAGCAAATGAACAAAACTAGTTCAACATAGCTTGATGCAGTTCAGAAAGAAGATTTTAAATATGTGGGCTAAGATCTGATTGAAAGCTTTAACTGAACTCTTAACTTTACTCCACTCTACTCTACTCTACTCTACTCTACTCTAATCTACTATAACCTTCAAAAATTGCTCAAGACCTAAAGCATTTTCCATTTTGATCCATCGAAAGACTTCTCTTCCTCAAAAGTCATTTGCTGATTGTCAAGGAACAAGGCTAGATCAACTCTTGATGTAGATCTGAAGGATTTTGTGAGGGCTAAGATCTGACTAGAGCCTTCTTACTTGTTCATTTTGATCTAAGATGCAACGAAAGAATTCTCTCATTCTCAGCTCTTCTCATTTGCTGATGAAACTGTTTTGGGCCCAGTCAATATTTTGGTCAACTCTTTAAACAAAGTCGAAGCTTTATACACATTCGACGTCTCAGACATTTGGAATTGAAATTCATTCAACAAATGAGCAGCGTTTGTAATCAAATTACGTGCCCTTTGCTTAATCTGCCCTCCCTCTCCCTCTCTCTCTCTCTCTGTCGTTCTCTTGTGTGTGTCTTGTTTGATTTTTATTATTATTAATATTACTATTTGTATTTTTTTTCTTTTGCTGCTCATAATTAAGTGTAAATTTATGTAAATTTCTATCAATGAGGTTTCCTAAGTTTGGCCCCACCGAAAATTTTCTATACGTTCGCCCGCCCCCGAGACAGGTCGATTTACCTGTTTCTCTCTCTCTCTCTCTCTCTCTCTCTGTCTCTCTGTCTCTCTCTCTTTTGTTTGTTTCTTGATTGCTTTTTGGTTGATTGAGGAAATTGTCGACGTTTGTCGTTTGTTCCAAATTGGCAGCTAATCAGTGGGCTAAATGCAACGGAAATCCCAAAAATGTATGCCATATGCATAAATAGATGTCAAGAGAGTCCAAGAGAGAGTGAGAGAGAGAGAGAGGGAGAGGGGGAGATATGGATAGATTGTCGCTAGAGCTTCAGCCCACAATTTCCGTGCGCACTATGCTAATGCCCAATCTATTTAGGTGGCCCAAAGGAAAGTCAATAAGCCAAGACCCGAAAAATATGCTCACAGACATAACAAAAGAAAACAAGATCTAAAAGACGCTAATTTATAAGGTGGCTGAGCGGCAAGCTCTGTCTTTTGGGCCAGGCCAAACAGCTTTTGGGGCCGAGCATCAGTTGCCCATCAAAGCCATAAAAATGTGCGTTAATAACATTGCCGCCAAAGTAAAGTTGGCAATAAAATGGCAGATTCATGTGACGATGACGACGATGACGATGACGACGATGACGACGATGGCGATGGCGATGGCGACGGCGCTGCTACCGACGCGTTTGGTGGGAAATACGACCCTGGCTATAAGTATAACAACGACAACGACAACAACGACAACGTCAATGAGACTGCTGCTGCTGCTGCTGCTGCTGCTTGCAACTTGCGGGGCAATAAAATTTACGTGCCATAAATTTCCACACAAGGCTGAAGCTCGAGCTGCAGCCGAAGCCGAGGCCGTTGCCGAAGCCGAAGCTCGAACTCGAGCTCTGGCTGCAGCAGCGGCTTTTGTAGATTCGCATTTATGCGTTTAATGATAAAGAAGAACGCAAACGACTTTGACTTCAACTTCGACTTCGACTTCGACTTGGACTTGGACTCAAGTAGAATTGACCAAGTCTTTCCCTTTTCCTCCTTCTCTCAGCGTCTGCGTCTGCGTAGCGTGCTGTCAGCAGTAGCTGGCGAATGGCTAGCTTAAGTGCCGCATTGCGTTTTCTTGTTGGTTTTGTTCGTGCCTCGACTGCGGCGCTACCGCTGGGGTGCTACCCCTACCAAAAACTTTGGCCACACAGGCGACACCAACTGCACTTGGTGGTCTCCATCGCACTACCTCTCTCTCTCTCTCTCTCTCTCTCTCTCTCTCTTTCTCTATGTCTCCTTGAGTCATAAACAACTTCCGAGCTGATCAGGCTCTGAACTACGAACAGATACCCTTTAGCTAGATAGCTACTCTCCTGGCATTCATTCACAACTTGGAACTTAATATGATCTTATACTAGTTTCCATTTCCTAGATCCTATTGTATTTCTTTTTAGCTCTCAGCGAATTCATTGGCATATTAATTTTCCTTTAAACTATAATCGATTGAAACTCTCCAGCTGAATTCCTAAAGAAGTTTGCATTCAAATGAGTTTCATGAGCTCAGACGCAAGACGGAAAACGTCGGAAAACGCAGGAAAACGTCGCAAGATGTTGGAAAACGGACTTAGCAATTAGACGAGTTGTTCTTAGTTATGATTTCTATCAAGGAAGTTATTTTTCTATATCAGCTGAAAACTTCTTTTGAAACAGTTCTAAGTCAAAGTTTCTCTCGTATGATCAAACAGTCTTGTCTTAGCAGCCCATTGGCTGTTTCTCTCTCTCTCTCTCTCCCTCACCCTCTCTCGTTCCCACTCTACCTCACCATATCTCTATCTTTGTAAAGGCTAATTAACAAGTCTTGCATAGTATTGCAGCAACAAATGCGACAAATGCGCACGCGCAACTGAAATTGTCACTGGCGATGGGAAAGGCGATTGCTGCCACACAATTGGCGTCGATTTGGTGACAAGATTTAGCCAGCCGGCGGCACGCACCTCATGCAAAGCAGCAACAAAAGCTTGTTACAAAAACAGTCCAAAAGGACAATTCGACAGCTGCTGACGACGACGACGATGGTGGCTAAGCCGGCGCCTCAGTGCTCCTGCTCCTGCTCCTGCTCCTGCTCCTGCTCCTGCTCCTGCTGCTGCTGCTCGCTCTGCATTGCGGCGCTGCTTGAAGATGAATGTGTGTCGTTGTCTGTTGTCGTCTTGGCGCTCGTTGCCAGGCTTGTCAGCTCTTGTATTTTGTATGTAATTGGCTTGGCTCTTAATAGATGGGGCGCATGGGTCGCACTGCCGGCGTCACCTGTCGCCTACTGTGGACAGACCAGATTGTAGTTAACTTGCGGGTACAGCAACAGCAACAGCAACAGCAACTGCCTGGCGACGAAGACAACAACAACAACAACAACAACTTCGGCATCGGCAACCAAAAAGCCAAAGACATTTGCAAATCTTTTGTTTCTCATGTCCGATCATTTCTCATATAGGCGAGCAGGCGACGACAAGACCCCAAGACCCAGGTCCAAGACGACGACAAAGGCATACCGCAGGCGCCAGGCCCCAAAAACAAACAACCAGACAGACAGACAGACAGACAGACAGACAGACAGCCAGCCAGACAACGACGACGGCGACCGGCGACCGGCGACCAGCGTCCAGCGTCCAGCATCGAAAACGAGCTTAAAAACGAGCCGGAACGCAGGCTGAGCGCGGGTTGAAGGAAATTTGTTCGTCTTTTTTTTTTAGTTTTTTTTTGGCTTGGCTTGGCATTGGCTATGCATTCAGAGAAACGACGCACGAGCTGCCACAGAGCCACCGACAAGAGCTGAGCGCCAGGCATGGAGCCAGCGAGGCAACGCGGCAACGAGGCATTCAGGCTGCAGTCGTGGCATTGTCTTTGCCCGAGCGACATTCAAATCTTAACTTGAAATCAACGGCCGAACGCCAGCGCCAAACAAATTCGAGCTGCCAAAATAATAAGCAAAGAGCGCAGCAGCAGCAGCAGCAGCAGCAGCAGCAGCAGCAGCAGCAGCAGAAATCTTGCAGCATCCTTAGGGCGCCCTTAGACCCTAGGCTCGGGGCTTGGGGCTTGGGCTGCCGTCCAGTGGCAGGCGCTGCTAAGTTTTATGGACCCTCCAGTGGGCAAAGAGACAAATGCGTCGTCGTCGTCGTCGACGTCTTCGTGAAGGTCGTATGGCTAACGCCAGTCGCCAGCTTTTTGGTCTCTGGTCAGTAGTCGTTGCTGGCCAAACGTCAGGAAGCATGGTGGTTGGAAGGGGGGTAGGACGCCCGACGGGGGTAGCTGCGGACTATAGCTGGGGCAACGTAGCTGTAGATAAGAAATTTTTGCTGAAAACTCGTGCGCGCGCAAAAAGGAAGCGACAGCAACGAAGTTTTTTTTTTAGCTTTTTTTTTTTTTTTGTTTTTGAAGCTAAAAAGTTGCGAAGACGGCGACGGCGACGACGACGTCGACCGGTTTCATATTGATGACGACGATTTTGGCGAATGAGGCCTGCCTGCTGCCTGCATAAAATTTGTTTGCCATGAGAAACAGCAAGGGGCAAGCGAACAGAGCCGGAGCCGGAGCTGGAGCTGGAGCTGGAGACAGAGAGACAGCGAGACAGAGAGACAGAGAAACAGAAACAGAATCAATTCCCAGTCTCAGACGCAGACCCCATTCAGGCACAGCTCGTCTCAGCTCTGCGCCTCGGTTATGTTTTTGATTCTTTTTTTATTTTTCTTTATTTTTTTTTTTCTCTCTTTTGGCATACAAATTGGCTAAGAACGGCGTCGGTAGCGGCGCATTTTAGATGGCTATCAGTAAATAGAACACAAATGAAATTCATCGATAGAAATCGAAATCGCAACAGCAACAGCAACAACAATAACAATAACGGGGGCGGTTGCTACAAATCAAAAGAGAATGAAAGAAGAGAAAGAAGGAGACTAAGAAGAAGCAGAAGCAGAAGCAGAAGCAGAAAGGGGTATAAACCATGGCCCGTTAAAAAGCATTCAGTAAAGTGTCTTTGCGGGCACAGACAACGTTGTCGTTGTCGTTGTTGTCGCTGTTGTCGCTGTTGTCGCTGCTGTCGCTGTTGTCGCCGTTGCTGTTGTTGGTGTCGTGGCAACCATGTGATGGAGTACACATGTTGCCGTGCACTTCTTGGCTGGCACGACAGCAACAGCAGCAACAGCAACAGCAACAGCAACAGCAGCAACAGCTGCAGCTCAGTCAGTGGGCGGCCCCAACGTGTTTGACCTTTGCACCAGGCACCTAGCTTACCTGTCCACCCTACTACACAGCGGCAGCAACGGCAGCAAAATGGCTTAAAATTACAAGCAATGCAACACTTAGCACCGCCACAGTAGTTGTGCTTGCCACACAGGCTGGCTAACCTATCAGAGCTTGAGCTCAGAGCTCGACGGGCGGCCACAATGGCCGACCGAGCTCCTTGCTTAAGTGGGGTTAACAAAAGAGACAGAGAGAGAGCGAGTGAGAGAGAGAGGAGAGCAAAGTATGCGACTCTTGGAATATGAGCAATGTTTAAAAGTTTCAGAAATTGCGCTCGAGATGCCATGCGATAAGCGAAACGCAAATGCAATGAACTATTGAAGGTGACTTTCAATGCGAGCGAAGAAGATATTGAAATTGAAATGGGAATTGAAATGGGAATAGAACATGTATTTCTATTGAAAGAGGAATGGAATTGGAATAGAAAATATGTGGAGTTGAAAAATTAAAGTATCTCTAAATTAGCAATTGAAGAGCAGAAATTGAAATTGAAATTGAAATTGAATTGCATTGAAATATGTAAAGTTTGAAGTTTGAAATAACTGTAGACTATCAATTGGAACTGTATTTCAGAAATTGAAATTGAAATTGAAACTGAAATTGAAATTGAATTGATTGAAGTAACTGTAGACTATCAATTGGAACTGTATTTCAACTATATTTAAAACAAAAGAGCTGAAATTGAAATTGAAATACATAAATAGAATGAAGATTGCAAGTGAAACTGAGCAGATTAATTGAAGCTTTGAAATTGAGCAGAATTTAAACTAAATGGCATAAATGAATTCTATATTGAAATATAATTGAACAGAAAATATTTATGCAAAAAAAAAAGTGCATAAATATGTTCAATATTGAAAGAAAAAAAAAATATATATATATATATGGAATTCAACATATCTTAGTACAAATTGAAATTGACTTATGCTGAGTTGCAATTGAAGTTGAAATTGAACGAGTAGATGGAGGAAGAAAAAGGAATTGATCAATAGAAAATGTAATTGAAATTGAAAAGAAATTAACTTTGATAACTTCAACTTGGATTAACAATCCAAATTAACTTAGATAACTTTAAATTAGATAAACAATCCAAGCTTTATATATAGCTTTAAGTAATCAAAAGAGCTCAGCTGAGATAGATTATTGAAAACTCCGATAATGAAGACTAGAAAATGTGTTAAAAATTAAATGAAATTAAAGCTAAGATAAACATAACTCATATATCTCATATACACTAAAGCTAAAATAATATACACATATATTATTCAAGGGAATTGAAGTCTTTTCGACTATATCTGCTTAAAGTCTTCAAGTCTAGTCAATTGAAGAAAGAGTGCAAAAGTCAACTGCAAATCTCTTGCAATTAGAATTAGATCTTAAAGCTGACCATCAATAACTTTGACTCCCACTTTCCCTAGGCAATTGCAGCATGCTGTGCGAGTGTAGCATGAAAAAGAGATCAATGATCCGCAGTAGCAGCTACTACAGTCCATCTACGAGAAGAGGGAGAAGAAGAAGAAGAAGCAAACAGAGACACGACACATATTTGATTAGCCGGGCTCATCTCTCATTTCGAGCCCAGTTAGTTGGATTACCTAAAAGCGATTTGTGTGTGGGCCCCCCCTAAAAAAAAAAAAAAAAACAAAATGAAATAAGAAGAAGAAGAAGAGGGAAAAAAATGAACATTTGTTGTTGTTGTTGTTGTTGTTGTTGTTGTTGTTGTTGTTGTTGTATATTGCGTTGTTCAAGTAGCTCACGACTATTGTCAATTAATCAATAACAATAGAAATCTGTGGCCCCTGGCGACATAGAGCTAGCATACACGATATACGATTCGAATCGAAAAGGCAGTGGCAAGGGCTGACACAGGGACAGGGATAGAGACAGGGGCAGAGGATGAGGGAATGAGAAAGAAGCAGAACGGGGGCAGCAGACATATGTGTATACACATAAGAGGCTCTAATCCACTCTAATGACAATGCTGCGAGATGATGTTGATGATGCTCATGCTCTGTGTTGTTGTTGTTGCTGCTGTTGCTGCTGCTGTTGCTGTTGCTGTTGCTGTTGCTGTTGTTGATGATGATGATGATGATGACAAAATGCCAAACAAGCGACCAGCAGCTGCCTGGAGGTCTGCGGGCACCCTACTGTCGACAGGTCGCTCAGCAGCCAAATGAAAACCAAAACGAGAGAAAAAAAAAAGGTCAAGTGGAGGCTCTTCAAGCCCTGTCCGTAGCTCATTCTCACATCATTAATTACAAAATTATTGGGTTTTTTAGCTGCTGCCACACACACACACACACACACACATGCAAGCAGGTGTAGTTTGTGTCCACGCATTGCCGCAGGAACTGTAACAAGACCTAAGACAACGTCGCTCTGACTAAACTAAAAACAAAAAACAAAAAAAAAAAAAGCCAAAAACACAACAGCAACAAAATCCCCAACGAAATCCAAAAATCAAACAGCAAAAATGTTAATTTTCAAATCTTCGTGGGAAACTGAAATTAGTAGTTAACACACACTAAAACACACACACACCAACACACACACACACACACACACACACAGCATTTGTGTTGTGTTTGAGTTGTGAATATTTCGTTTCAGCCTGCGGGCGGCCTATGTATGACTGCGTATTAGCATTGTTGATTAACTAAAATATATATATATGAAGATGCCAAAACAAAAATAAAGGAAAATAGATACAGAAAGAGAGTGTGAAAGAGAGAGAAGGAGACCGAGAGACAAGCTAAACTCTTTAATATCTTGTAATACCCTTTTGATAACAGCTGAAAAAAAAAAAAAAAAAAAACTATTGATAGCTCAGCTCAATTGCAACGAAATGCTATTCGATTCGATTTAATCAAATTAATCAAATTCATAAATTATTATACTATAGCCAAGCTATAGCTAGCCAATATTAAAAGCTTTCAAAATGTCTAATGAGTTTAAAGTTCTATAGGAAAAATATAAAAAATTTAAAGTAATATTTTTTTTTATTTAGGTTTCTTTCTTCAGATCAACTGAAAATTCAAATATTAATCAGATTTAATGTAGTACAACATTTTAGTTTAATATTGTGAAGCATTTCTGAATATCAAGAGAACTGTAACAAGGATTTTTATGTTTTTAGCTTCTGCAATTTTGCAGCTTAAAGCTGAGTCTAAGAAAAATGTAGAGAAAACCTTAAGAAAAATCCACAAAAAAAATTGATGAAATTGGTAAATCTAAAGCCTAAAAAAAAAATATATATATATATAAATATATATATATATATTATATAGAATGCGATTAATATTGGAACTGAAAGCTTAAGCTTAAATCACTCTCTCTATCTCTCTCTCTCTCTCTCTCTCTCTCTCTCTCTCTCTCTCTCTCTCTCTCTCTCTCTCTCTCTCTCTCTCTCTCTCTCTCTCTCTCTCTCTCTCTCTTTCTCTCTTTCTCTCTTTCTCTCTCTCTCTCTATCTTTCTCAATATTATACAACTATATGTTATAAGGTTTGTTTGTTTTAGCAGTCTGCAATAATTGAAGTCTAATCTGAGTCACGTCAATGATTGGCCTCTGCAGATTGAGCGCAGCTCGTCTCACGTCTCGAGGTGGGGCAATTAACCGATTTTTTGGTTTTCTTTGCTCCCGAGTCTTTGCCTCTGCCACTGCCACTGCCACTGCCTCTGACAACACGGCTGAAAAGTCAAGCAGATGCGATGATTAATATGTTTTTGAGTAGTTCTTCGCTGCAGGCATCAAATCCAACTATAACTCCGTCACCGACTTCGTCTCCGGCTGCGACTCTGATTCTGACAAGCCAAAGTCGCGTTGACTGTGTCTTGCTGTCAGCCACGTCTTCGGCTCCTTAGCCAAGTTGACAAATTGTTCGTAAATGGCTGCCAGACACAACTGGAACACACGCACTACGCTGATTATGGCCATCATATGGGCCTATCGAGTGGGAGCCGGACCGGATTGATGGTAAACAATTCTTATAAGATTAGCCAGACGATTAACAAAGTAGATGGAAAAGCTAAGACTGCACGCGTATATCAATTTAACTGATCATTAGTGTGGGACATCAATAGATATACGACTATATAGAGATATGTACAGGGGTATATAGTAGATGAAGGGATCTATAGACATAAATAGATAGATAAGAAATAAATAAATATTCTAGTTAAGATACTCGAAATAATAATGATCTCTGGCACTACGGAATAGATCAATTAGTCTCTCAAATAGTACATTTTTCTAGATATTACATAAAAATATATGCCATAGTCTAACTATAGTTCACATCCCATATACTATATAAAGACAACAATAGAAGGCTTTCGGCAAATCATATAAAAGTGAGTAGCTTGATTCAATAGCACTTATAGCTAACATAGCTGATTGCAGCTTAAATATATAGCTTCGATTCGTAATATGCACAATTATATGTAATCAAATTTGAGGCTTAGCCTCAGCAGGAGCTGTGCTAAGCCGACGCTGAGTGTTTGACTGGAAAGAAACACCTGACAAACGCGTTTCAAATGAGACACTCAGACAGAGTGAGACAGAGAGGGAGAGTGAAAGAGTGAGAGGGTTGTAAAACTCAGTCAGAAACGTAATGGCAATCATATTCGGGCAAATTGCAATCCTATTAAGTCAAGGCGCAGCTTTAAGAAATCCAATTAAAACCAGAATGAAAAAAAAAATATATATATATCCAAGTGGCTGCGACTCCAAATGAAGCCGTGACAATAAGCTGGATGGGACTCGGAACAGCAGCAGTAGAATCTGTGCATAATAATACGTGCATAATGACTGAATGACTGAATGACTGAGTGAATGAGTGAATGAATGAAGCCGTGAAGCCGGCTGAAGAGCGCGAAACACTCCAAAGACATTAGCGCACTTGAACCCGGGCAATGCCGGGTGGTGCGAGCAACGTAGCCAGCAGGCAAACGCTAGGCGAGGCGACCTGTAACCCGGCCGGATTGCAGGATAAGCGGAAATGCGGCTGCCACTTATTGAACGGAAGTGTTTTATTTTACCAAATGTGCGACGCGCTAATGAGTGCGAGCGAGAGCGAGTGGGAGTGGGAGCGGGAGAGGGCGATGGAGTCTATTGATTGACTGCCAATTGTTGTTAAAAAGCTTTCGGGTGTTTGTCAAGTGGCCAGCCACACCAAATCGCAGCAGTGCGAGCGAGGTGGCAAGGCGAGCGCACGAGTCGAGCAGATGGAGTCGAGCAGAAGTGGGAGGGGGAACACTGCTGTTGCTGCTGCTGCTGCTGTTGCTGCTGTTGCTGCTGTTGCTGCTGTTGCTGCTGCTGCTGATGTCAATTTGCATGCAGAGTGCAACGCGCAAATGAGCAGAATAAATTAAGACAAAGCGAGGCGAAACAAAAAAGTAAAACAACAACAACAACAAAACAGACTCGACAAGGCTGAGATCGGGCAGATGATGCAAAAGAAGCAGCAGTAGAAGTCGAAGGAGAAGAAGAAGAAGAAGCACAGAACAGGCAGTGACAGCAGCAGCAGCAGCAGCAGCAAAGGGTGTGGCAAACGGCGCTGACGATGGCCGCTTGACAAAAGACACTTCAGGCAAACAGCAACAACAACAACAACAACAACATACAAAAGAGAATAAGCAAAAAAACAAAAAAAAAAAAATTGCCAGCAGAAAATGAAATAAAAGTTAAACATAAATAAAGATGACGAAGCTTCGCAAAACGCAAGAGCAACAGAGTCAGAGCGAGAACAAAGCGCGCGTGCGAGCGGGACAGCGCGTGTGAGTGCGAGTGTGAGTGTGAGTGCATGAGCAAAAAGGCGAGAGCGAGAGGCGCCCGATTGCAGTCATGGCTGGGCCGCAATGGCGGAAATGTGTGAATGAGGGCAGAAAAGGCGTTGACGCGCCCTAGCCTAAGGTAGAGCACACAAGCACATGTGTATATGTGTGCCTCTCTGTGTGTGTGTGTGTGTGCCTGCGTGTGTGTGTTTAATTAGCACTAAAGCAAGTGTGTGCTTGTGTGTGTGTGTGTGTGTGTGTGTGATTGTGTGTGTGTGTGTGTGTGTGTGATTGTGTGTGTGACTGCGTGCGTGCAAACGCTTACGCGCGCGCGCGTTTTAAAACGCGCACAAAACGCGCCCAAAAAAACCTAAGGTAAATAAATAAATAAATACAAATAAAATAATGCATTCGATAAGGCAATTAGCTGCTGGCGCGCCTCGGCTCTGCCACAGCCTCGTTTGCCTCTTAACCCTTTTGGCCGGCTGCAGTGCAATTTGCAGCAAATTGTCGTCGTCTTGAGTGCATTTTAATCGCCCAGTCATTTAATGCACCAACAACAACAACAACAATAATAATGATCATATACAAAATAGTTAAACGTAACACAAGCGCCGAGCCAGACGGGCCGCTTAGAGCCTTGGCAATCGCAACAGCCAGCCAAGGGTTAATTGCTAACCCACTTTATGAATTGGCTGTGCTTCAAACGCGTTCGCTTAATTACAAAAAGCTAAATGCATATACATATATACTATACAAATATATATAGCTAGGTATAGCCATATACAATATATGCGCTCATGTACAACCTCTTCAGTTAAAGTGCTGCACAAATTGCTTTATAATCGTCTTCAATAAATATAGCCGACGCAGTCATTAGGCCCTCAATAATAGACGATGTCTTCCAATATACATCTATATATATACATCAATATATATAAATATATATATATTTACATATGTATATCTTCTGATTGCACAGTGAGCTCTCTCGCCTCAATTCCTAATTGTTGCACAAATTGAGCAATCAACATCTATATTTATTTTATTTTTTTTTTTGTTATTTTCCTAGTTTTTCATTCAAGGTGAGAATTTTGTTATGAATTCCAAACAATTTGTAATAGAAAATTCATAGAGCTTAAACTCAACAAGTCGGGCACGTTTTCTTAAAAATTGAGATATATATTTCACAATATCTTTGAAATTTATTTTTGCTTGTATTATTTAAACATATTTGCAGATGAGCAGATGAATAAAGCTTTTTGTTTTGCTTCTCTATCTCTCTCTAACTCTCTCTCTCTCTCTCTCTATTATACTTAATCAAGCTATACATATATAATATCTATATATTACTCCCTACATACATAGATCAATATAGAATTGTTACACATGTATTTTATATTATTATTATATTTTCTCTCTCTCTCTCTCTCTCTCTCTCTCTCTCTCTCTCTCTCTCTCACTCTCTTTTTACCACGCTCCCATACTGTATTTCTGTTTCTGTATCTCTTTTGCTCCTTCTCCTTTTCTATCTTTTTCTCTTATTCATTCGATCTCTATATATCTATATCTCTATATCTATCTCATTACCCATATCTTATTCTGCATCTCTCTCTGTCTCCCACGCTCCCATGCTGTATTTCTGTCTCTGTAACTCTCTTTCTCTTTCTCCTTCTCCTTCTCTATATCTATTTCTATCTTTTTCTCTCCTCCTCCTTCTGCATCTTTTATTATTTCTATATCTATATCTCTATATCTCTCTCTCTCATTGCACATATTATCTTCTGTATTTCTCTCTCTCTCTCTCACTCTATCTCTCTTTCTCTCTCGCTCTCTCTTATAACCCAAATGTAATCACAGCTCTTGCCTCGTCTCTAACCCTCTCCAAACACACTCACACACAATTCCTAACTCCTTCCCAGCAAATGTAACACGTCTCTCTTTATGGGTTTTTATTATTATTTCTTTTTTTCTTATATTTTATTTTGATTTTGTTTTTCGGTTATGGGAATTCTCGTGGTTCAGTTTCATTGGAAATCAATGGACGACGTACGTGTCACAAATTATTAATAATCTATAATAAAATGTATAATTTCAATTTTTATAATGAGACGCGTGTTGAAATGTGCGCAGCCTTTGCTCTCGCCCTTACCCTCTCCCACTCTCTCTCCCACTCTCTCTCCCACTCTCTCTCTCTCTCTCTCTCTCTCGCTCTTGCTCTCTTCTGATCCTGGCAACAATCTATAATATACATAAATATGTTTCTTCTTCTTCTTCTTCTTGTGCTGGTTCTGCTTCTTCCTCTCTCTCTCTTCATTCACTCTCTCAGTTATTTTTCATTTCATAAATCATCGAAAAATGAAGTTGCCGACGCATACTAATTATATTTTATTTGGTGGTTGGCCACGTTGCGCCCAGTTTTGTGTGGCTGCAACAGCGACGGGGCCAGTCACTGGGGCAGGGGCAACTGTTCAACTGGCGCCAGGCGTTTGCAACTGTAGCGCCGTTGCATGCATTGCCTCGTGTTGCCAGTTGCTGGTAGTTAAATATTTTTTTTCTCTCTCTCGTTTTTTTTTTTTTTTTTTTTGGTTTTTCCAACGTGACGCCTGTCAGCTGCCAGCCAGGTTATAAGCCATAGCCAGTTATTGGCCCTGACTCTGAGCTCCGGCCAAGAGTCGAGACAATTAAATGCCTAATTTTGTCTGCCCCGTGCCCCGTGCCCCGTGCCCCGTGTCCCGTGCACTATGCTCCGTGCTCCGTGCTCCGTGCCCCGTGGGCCTGCACTCGCTCCCGTTGCGTTTGTTTTTCCTAATAATTCATTAATATTTTGGTGTTTTTTGATTTCTTTGCCTCTCGCTGGTTGCCTGAGTAGCATGTGCAATGTCCAAAAGCATTGCACACCCTCTTTCTCCCGCTAACACTCCCTTGCCTCCTCTCTCTCCCCCTCTCTCGACACCTCTCTATCTCGTAGGTGGCAACAATCAAGAAATCGTTAAGCGATTTACATGCAATTTGCCAAAACTAAATGCTGTTAAGCATTGATGAGAGCTGCAAATCTAAAAATCTCGAGAAGTAGCTAAGCAAATGGCAAGCTCTTTGGCAAATAATCAAATGAGTATCTATGGATATCAGATACCAGATTTCAGCAACTTTACAAATGAGATTGCTTTTGTAATAAATCAATTTGAGTTATAGCCGCGAACCAGTTGATATAATATTTTATAATATTTGTCAAAAAATATTAAAAACAAATAAATATCATACGAAATCTATGCGAGTTATTGAAATATATTTATTATATACAATTTCAAGTTTTAGCTCGAATCGAAGTGCTTCAATTCTATATAGCTCGAGAAATACTTATGCGATTATCGCAAAATCTTTTACATTTTCTCATTTTTTCTATAGCAAGAAATCATATATCAACTTTTAGCTGATTCGCTTGAGAATTTCCATTATTTTCAGCTCAATTATTCATGGTAGGTGGCAAAACAATTCAAATTGAACAAGCGCATTTTACAGTTAAGCGCATGTGCTCAGTTATAGTTGGTTTTCTTGTTGTTTTTCTATATATTACTAAATGCTTTATTAATTGGTGGGCGTGCAAAAAAGGCAAAAGCGAAACAGAAACAGAAACAGAAACAGAAACTGAAAAACAAACAAGAGTCTAGCGTGCAGTCGAGTTTGCCGGGCAATAAAATACGAGTTCGCGACGGTCTAAAGTGTTGAGAAACTAATAGATGCAATTTAAGAGATATATACACTATACATATACATATATATATATATATATATATATATATATATGTATAGCATTGTAACTGTATATCAAGAGCTACAGTCAAGTCGTCGTTCTGACAGCGGCCGTCGGAATAGTGCGAGAATAAAATGTGAAAATGTGAAAATGTGAATTAGTTATTGTTCGTTTTGTTTTCAGCTACGTTTTTCCACTCTCTGAACAGCAACAACAATATGAAGAAGAAGAAGACGAAGAAGAAGAAAGCTAACAATAAGAACAACTAGAAAACTCAATAGAAAACAAAAGGCACTTCAGGTAGTTGTAGAGCATTTACATTGCCTGGCACTGTAGGCGAGGCGCCTCATAAGAAACGGAGAACATTACCGTAGGGCGTAACACACGGCATAATGCTCGCCTATGTGCCCTTAATATATGCTGATCAAATATCTAGCTCTCTCTCTGTCTGCAATTGAAGCAATGATATGAGTCCAGTTGGAGAGGCAAAAGAAAAACGGACGGACAGACAAGCTAAAGGAAGACCAGGCGGGCAGGTTAGAGATGAAGGACAGATGACGGATAGGAATAGAAACGGAACAATAGATAGGCGTACGAACTGTTGGATAAATATACAAACGTACGGCTGCAGAGACGACAGTCAGAAAGAGACGGGCAGAGAGACAGGCAGGAGATAGACGGATAGACGGATGGTTATATCAATAAACGGACGGACAATTGAACGGTCAGCGAGCCGTAAAATATTCATTGAAAAACGAAAACGAAAACCAATCCACTCTTCTCACTTTGTGAGCGCGCTGCAAGTTTCAACAAAAAGTTAAATTAAAAAAAAAAAAAACGAGAATAGAAAAAAAAAATAAATAAATAAACGTAGCTGCTCGCAGCGTAAAATTAATTTAATTAATTAACGCTAATAGAATTTATTTATTTCTTTTTTTATGAATATTTGCTCTTTCTCTCTCTTTCTCTCTCCATATGCGCGTTTTTAATCAGGTTTCAGTTGTAGACAAACTTAATTACAGGCAATATAGTTGTCTAGCTGTTGCTATTGTTTATGCATAAACATATTTATTAACAACTTTATAGAACAGCAACAGCAACATCAAACAAGAATAGCAACAACAACAACAACAACAACAACAACAACAATTTGTGCTAAACACGAAGCGAACTGAACTCGAGCGAAATGATTGACGCATTGTTTGATACATTGTTGCCCATTTGCCATGTGACACGCAAAAATCATGTCACACAACAATAGCAACAACAACAGCAGCAACAACAACAACAACAGCAACAACAACAACAACAATTATCATCATCTAAAGCAACGCGCAAAGCTTTTCTTAATGAGCCAACACACAATTTGCGTGACGTTTGCACAAAACAAAGGCCCAAAGCAACTTAGTTGCTGTCATTGTTGTTGTTGCTGTTGTTGTTGTTGTAATAGTTGTTGTTGTTGTTGCTGTTGTTACCTTTTCACCTGCCTGCCAATAATCAAACAGCAAACGCATTTGACATTTGTCAGTCAATAAAAGTGTCAGCACGCATTAGCTAGAAATTGTGGAGAGAAACAAAAACAGAGAGAGAAAGAGAAAGAGAAGAGGAGAAAGAGAGAGAGAAAGAGGAGAGGAGAGAGAGAGAGAGAAAGAGAGCGAGAGAGGAGAAAGAGAGCGAGAGAGGAGAAAGAGAGAGAGAGAGAGAAAGATAAAGAGTGGGAGAGTGACAGAGAGAAAGAGAGAGAGAGAGAGAGGGAGAGAGGGAAAGTGAGAACAACCAGGTAGAAACTGCGAGTGAGTGAAGGAAAGAAGAAGAGAGAGAGAGAGAGCAGGAGTGAGGGAAACGGAGGAGGAGATTGAGATTGATTGAGATACAGTTTGAGAAAGGAAAAGAAATGTATATATATAGAAAGAGATAGAAAGAGAGCAAGAGCGCTTGTGAGGTGAACTTACTGAAAGAGAAAGAGGCAGATGGGAAAAGAAAAGAAAGAAAGAACGAATCAGAGAGAAAGAGAGAGAAAAAACAAGGCAACTAGAATAAAGGAAAGCGAAAACGAGAGCGAGAGCGAGAGCGAGAGGGAGAGCGAGACATAGACAAAAGTAAACAGAGAATGAGATAGTTTTGGCATAGAGATGAAGGAGCTGGAGAGAAAAAGAGTAAGGCAGACAAGAAAAGTGCAAAATGAATTGCAATTGCAAACTACAGCTTATATTTAAATCAAAATCCAATCAAAAAGAAGCAGAAGTTGATCAAATAAAACAAAAACTCAATTCAATCTGAAAGCTCAACAATCTAATAAGAAATCAAAGCCGTAATAAAAACGCTTTAATAAAATTTGAAAACGGATGAGACACTAAATGAAGATTTTCACCTACTCTGCAGATCTGGCAGATGGAGCACAGGTAAATAGTTAAGACGAAGATTAAGGGGGGGCAGACAAGATCAGAGCAGTGGAGAGGGGAGCAGAGGCGAGGGGACTAGACCCGAGCAGTTGCCAACTGACTTTGAAGCTGATTAGCAAAGCGGCGCCAGATGTTGGCAAAGACAAAAGACTGAAGACGATGCGGAGCACTTCCGTCTGCAAGCGCCAGGCTTATCTAAGCAGATAACAGACAGACAGGCAGACAGAGAGAGAGAGAGAGAGAGAGAGAGAGAGGGCGAATGAGTGAGTGAGAGAGAAGAGAATTTAAACAAGCGACGAATGGACAAATATCTTCAAGTCAAATAGAAACAAAAGCAAATACAAACAACAGCGCAGACAATGCAGAAGGAGAGTAGCCCACAGAGAGCAAGAGAAAGAGAGCAAGAGAGAGAGAGAGAGACAGAGAGAGATGATAGGCAACAGGTAAATCAACTTATTAAGTGCATGCAAATGCAATCAAGAAATTTCAACTTGAATGAAAATAAGGTAGCTTATTTCAAGGTGTTTAACTGTCACCTAAGACTTAAGACAAAGACACAGATAATGAGTGAGAGGTAGAGTGAGAGAGAGAGAGAGAGAGGGGGAGAGGGAGAGAGAGAGAGTGGGCAGAGTGGCGCTTGGCATATTTGGGCGTTTAAACAGCCAAAAGACAACAAATAAAAAAACAAACAGAAAACCTCAAAAAATCTTGTTTAACAAACAACAGAGCAAAAGCCTATTAAACCCGGCAAGGCAATAGATAGCAACGAATGACAAATACCCTGTAAATGAAATGATGAAAAATTTAAAGTAAAAGAAATAACAGTGAATTAAGAATTAGGAATTAGACTTCAGATATTTGGTAAACAAAATCCGACTATGCTTAGCTAATATGCCCATCTCGGCTGCATTTGACAGGGTATTGTGATACGCGTTTAGAAATCTATTTGCATGGCGCTGGCAGCAAATATTGCACTTCCGTTTCAATGCGACGATGCCGAAATTCAAGTCAAGCTTGTCTATTTGCTTACGGCTAATGGAAGAGCCAGCAGCTGACAGCAGCTGCCACTGGCAACAGCAGCGGCAGCGGCAGAGGCAGAGGCAGCAACACCACCCCACTTCCTAGGCCTGGCTGGCAACCCTCTTGGCCTCTTGTCTATTTCATTCTTACAGTTTTCCTTCTTTCTTTTTTTTTTTGGCAACAATGAAGCGAGTGGCAACAAAAGCGCTGCCAGAGCTGAAGATGTGCTCTTTTTATTGTGAGTGTGTGTGGGAGGAGGGGCAAGGGGGCGTGGGCGTGGGCGTGTGCATGAGTGTGGGGCCAAGACTTGTTACTATTACCCCCACGCACAGCAGCAGCAGCTGCTGCTCATTTTGCTGGCCAAGAGAGCGGGAGAGAGAGAGAGGGAGAGACAAAAGCCGGGGTTTACTTTTTAGGCATTGTTAGACGACTTAATCGTTAGATTTGCTCCGTTTTTCCATTGTGCAGCCGTGTGAAAGGGACAAAGTGAGTACGAGAGCGAGAGAGAGAGAGAGAGAGAGAGAGTGAGAGCGTGCGCCTCGTCGGGCATTGTGTGCGCCGTGCAGACAAAACGTCTCACAGCGGAAACGCGGCGCTATAATAAATTTGTCTTCAGCTGTCGTCGGCCTCAATTCCTAAGCATTTGTTTGGACATGCACGGAAAGAGGCTGCCAGGGCGACGTCGACGGCGACGGCGACGGCGACGTTGACAGAGATGCCAACGTCGACAGCGAGAGCATTTGATATCCTGCGGCGTGTGCGCCCTCCCGGCGGGAGATGCCAGTCAAATGCGGCGTATGCGCAATATGCCAAAGTAAATGGGAAAAACAAAAAAACCAAAACCAAAAGAAAAAGGAAAAGGAAAAGCAATGGCAAAGGGAGAGGCAGAGGCAGAGGAAAAGGGATGCCCAGCCACAAATTATGTTGTTGCGGCACTAGAAGCAACTGCATCGAACGTCGACATTAACGTGGGCGTCTCTAATCTTGTTTGTGCGGTTTGCTAATCGCTGCGCACTGATCAGCTCAGCCCGCCTACGGCTTTGTGGCACGCCGGATTAGGATCCGTTTCGGCTTCTACCTATGCTTCATCTCGTCTCGTCTTTTCTTTTCTTTTTGTTACCTTCAGTCGGCTCATGTCAACGTCTTTTTGGGCTCATCATTAGCCGCCGCTCAGGCCTTTGTCTGGCTGACTTTGGCAATTTCATAGCTCGAATTGGCATTCATTCAGAGATTCATTCAAAACTCACTTGACATCTGTCGGCTGCACGCTTGATATCCTCTTGTTCTTTTCTTATCCTGTTTTAACTACTACTCATTAGCCTGATTTGCTGTCAATCTGAGATCAGAGAGAGAGAGAGCAAGACAGAGAGAGAGAGAGAGAGAGAGAGAGAGAGAGAGAGAGAGATAGATCTAATTTGGCATATTTAGCCTCATTTCACTTTCGATCTTGCCTTTGTCTTCTTTACTCTTTATTCTACTTTATCATTGTTGTCGTTGACAGATCTTAAAGCTTTCCTCAAGTTTTAGTTATTTTAGTCCAAACTTTGTCTCTTGATAGTTGCGAGATATATGTACGCTGAACCTTTGGCTTTTCGAAAGTTTTTGACCAATTTAGAGATTTAATTCTTAAAGATCTTTTATTTCAATTTTGGTCCCGTGATCCAAGCTAATTCAACTTTTTCTTATAAAGAAGTTTCTGTAATTCAAATCTCTATCTGCTCCTTCTCTCTTTCTCTCTCTCTCTTTCTATGTTTCATTTTCTCTCTCTCTCTCTCTTTCTCGCTCTCTTTCTCTCTTTCTCTCTCTTTATCTCTCAACTGTCTGCCAGAGCTTGCTTGACTCTATATATGAAATTTTGTCTCTTTCAACTACAATCTCTGCATTTCTCTCTTCTTCTCTCCCACTCACTCTATCTTACTCTCTCTCTCTCTCTCTCTCTCTCTCTATCTCTCTCCCTCTCTCTCTGTCTATTGTTAAGTACAATCTCAAGAAGTTGCTTAATCTCTGCTTCTCACTTCATTTCCTTCCCTCCCTCTATGTTTCTCTCAGACTCTAGCTCTCTTCACCCATCACACACACTCCCTCTCTCTCTCTCTCTCTCTCTCGCTCTCTCTGTCTCTCTCCCGCTCAATCTGTGTCTATTGTAAATTATATTTCTATCTACTGAAAGCTTTAAGTCGTCACTTTAAGACTGAGTAGCCAAGCATTCAGCCCACATCTCTGGCCAACTGGCAGCCATCATTGCAGCGTGTGCCAAATACCAAAGAAATATTTCTGCTGCTGCTTTTTTATGAAAAACTTAGCCGTTGCTGTTGCTGTTGCTGTTGCTGCTATTGTTGTTGTTGTTGTTGTTGTTGTTGTAGTTGTTGCTGCCACGCAATTGTTTTTCCAGTTATTTTCAGTTGTTTGTTATTTTCGTTTCTGCACAGAAGACGGAGCGGAGCGCACTCGTATTTTTCGCATGGCCGTCAACTTGATTTGAATATTAAAAAATTCCAAAACATAAAAGGTATTTTTATTTGTGATATTTTGTCGCACCTCAGCGACAACGTACTTGCCACCTCGTCAACGTCTCTCTACACGACAGCGAAATTAAGTCAAAAATGCGGCCATGCCTTTTCATACCTGGGGAAAACTCAACTGAACTCAACTGAACTGAGCTGGCCAAGGCCTAAAGCTGGCTTGGGCTGGGCGTTTTTTTGTTTTTGTTTTGTTTTCCTTCTTCATTTTTTTTTTTTTTATCACGGATCACAGTCAACGTCCCGGTTTAATTTAACATAAAAGCGCGTTCACCATTAGGCGCTTAAACCAACCCCCTACTAACTAACCGTCAACCCCTCCCAACCCTTGCCGCTTTTTATGGGGCATTGAAATTTATGAGGCATGCTCAGGTTTTTATTAGATTTTAACTAGCCTAATATATAGGACTGGCGCCAGGTCCAGGGCCAGGGCCAGGGCCAAGCAGGGCTGGGCCCCAAAACGCAACGTGCTAAAAACATTAAATATGTTAATAAGTTTCAACGCCCCACCCACACACACAGAGAGAGAGAGAGGGAGAGAGAGAGAGAGAGAGAGGGGGGTAGCACAAGCGCCAAAAATAAATGTTCAAGTTTTAGCGCCAAACTCACTGCAAAAGCGAAAACTCTGAGGTTGACATATTTGGTAACGAGACATGAGAATGAAAACGAGAACGAGAATGAGAATGAGAAGGAGAATGAGAATGAGAAGGAGATGGAGAAAACGAACCACTGCAGCACCACTGAATGTGGTTTTCTGGCGGGCCTAAGTACCGTCGGTCACGTCAACTCGTCAACTTGGCTCCGTCGAGCTGGCATTATGCTAATGCCCAATGCCCAATGCCCAATGCCCAATGCGAAATGGCTAATGCGCAATGCCTAATGCCCGCGTGTCACTTACTATATGACAGATGTCTGGGCGCAGTCGCTGGGCTCTGGAATCTGATGGCGTTTCTGTTTATCTGCGTGTAGCTAGCTGTACGCAATTGAGGTTAACACTTGCCCACTCAAGGCAGCCGTCTGATAAGATTGGAAATTAACTAAAATATGCGAGGCTAGGCCGCGAGCAAAGTGAATGAATTTTCATAGAGCGGCATTTGTTTAGAGAAGCTTAGCAAGGGGTGAAGAATGGCAATGGGAGAGGGGAAAAAAAAAGTTAAAGAAAGGGGAGAGAGAGAGTGAGAGAGAGAGGGTTGCAAATCATGGAACGACGACTAGAAAAGAAGCACGAAATAATTGAGCGAGGCAAGGGAGAATCTAAGAAAGGATCTTTTGAGTAAAGGAAAATAGGGGTTTAACAGACATAAAGGGTTAGCACTACTATGGGAATGTACAAAGTCAGAAAAAGAGAATAAATAATAGAGACAAGCTAAAGAATTTAGATTCAGTCGGAGAGAAATAGAGAAACCCATAGATCGAGCTGCTTTCCCCATAGAAGACGCAGCAAAGCGAGCTATCAAAGGAACCCAAGCTTGACTTAAGCTTAGCTAAGCCTTGCTCAAGCATTGCCAAGCATTATATTTGAATGTCGAATGTCGTCCTATAGTTGAAACAAACAAACAGTATCAACGAAAAACTCATATACAACACTCAAAAGACTATGCAAATCCTGCGTATACCAAACAAGTCTTAGGCAAATAAAGTAGATATCGAGACGTTGAAGACTTTCCTCTTTGCCTACACATTAAACTTTTCCTCTAGCGCCACAATCGATGCTCACTAAACGAAATAAAAGTCCCTTAAAAAATACTCCACTGGCCACGCCCACAAACATTTGATGCATTGCGTGCAATAAAAGGTCTAAGCCATTCATAGAAAGTCCCAAACCCAAACCCGACTAGAAGCTAAACCCCGTATGTGCTGCATAGCTGAGGAATTGGCGTTTATTAAGTTGATGTGAGAAATTGAAGTAGATTTCGCAATTTGCCTCACACCAGCAGCTGGCGCTGAACTTGAGTTGGTTTAGCTTTCGAGCTGTGAACACAAAAAAAAAAAAAACTATGAAAATATTTCAGCAAAATTCTTAAAATGCTGCCAGAGTACTCAACTCTCTGCATCTCTCTCTCTCTCTCTCACTGCACGCATTGCGTGTGGCAATGCGCAGCTTGGCTGAGAAAGGATAATTGATGGGCCACATGAAAGGGCAGCGCGCTGGGTGAGGGCGTGGCAGCCACTTGTAAAACTGTTTGCCAAAAATATGCAAGCAATTAAGGCAACTATTTCCGGAAGAGCAGCAGCAGCAACTTGCAACAGCTGCTGCAACAACAGAATCTAAAACGCCGCGCATTGCCCAAGGATGCGCGCAGGACACGATTCAAGCTGCTGTTGCCTAATCTGCCCAGCAGCAGCCGCAGCAGCACAAAACTTGATCGCAAACTGATAGCCAATGGGTTTCGGTTGGTTTTTACTTTGTCTTTTTTTTTTATTTCTGTTGGGTTATTTATTGTAGCCAAGCTGCAGATACCCTTTGCACTCTCTCTCTCTCTTTCGTCGCCCGTCTGCTGTCTTCGAATGCGGATGGCATGATGTATGTTAGTTCCCCTGGTCTCATTGTCTGGGTGCGTGCGCCGTTCAGCGTCACGATATACGCTTAGATAGTGAGCCGCAGCGCCGCAATTGATGGCATTAGGCATTAGATAAGAAATCAGACATTTATAGGCACACAGGGACAGAGGGACGGATGGATGGACGAACCAAGGGACACTACTACAGCAACAACTAGCAGAAGCAGAAGTAGAAGCAGAGGCAGAAGAAGAAGAAGAACAACAACATCATAATCATCCAGCGAGCAGAGCTATCATTAAATAGCTTAGGGGTTAGGCCAGCACTCAGGGGTTGAGCACCAAGCTACCAAGGGTAGCAACTAATTTCGGTTATATTTCACTTTCAAGAGAAAAAGAGAGAGAGACAGGGAGAGCGAGAGAGAGGGAGAGAGAGCGAGAGTTCTTCTTCCAAACAGCAGCCATTGCCCATGTGAACTATACTCATGCTCAGACCCTTTTTTTTTTTTTTTTTTTTGCTTCTTCTACAAATATCTTGTTGATGGAATGCAAAGAAGTTTTGCCACAATTAATGGATAGCTACGAATTGGCAAAGTGTCCATGAAGAGATGGAATGGGAACTTAAGCCAAAGCACTAGACTGACCAAAGTAGAGTTTAAGGGCAGCCGGGCCTTCTGTAGTCAAGATTTGGCAATCGCAATTCATGACAAATAACAGAAAAGGCAAGAGTTTAAAGGGGCTTAGCCCTATGTGGAAAATATTTCAGTTGATCTAAGAACTTTTGAATTGTGAGAAGTATAAAAAGTGAGTGACGAACAGAGAGAGAGAGAGAGAGAGAGAGCGAGAGTGGGAGAGAGTGGGAAGATAATATACCTAGAGCGAGAGCCTCTAGCAAAATGTCTAAAGATCTTTAGCTCAGGTCTAAATGCAAATTCAGAAAAGAACTTTCCATTGCACATAAACTATATCTGAATCAAATTTAATATATATTAGATTTCAATGAATATAAACTACTCTAAGATAATCTATATATATATATATATATATATATTAGATTTCAATGAATATAAACTACTCTAATATAATCTATTCTCATCAAGCTCGCATAGAAATTGCTTGATTCCAACTTTATATATATCTATTATATCTATGTAGGAATTTTATTATTAAAGTCAATTATCGATTTTCTTACATTTAAATTCTAAAAATTTTATTATATTAAATTGTTCTTATTATATGAAATTAGTTTTAGTTACACTTTAGTTATTATATTATTCGAATTCGAATTCGATTTCACTTAATAAAGCATATTTGCAACTTTAAATTTTTTCTACTTCTTATTCTCTGCTTATTCTCTTCCCATTTGTTATCGTTTTCGATAACTAGTTTAACTTATAATCGTTATCACATCTATTATATTATATTATCGCTCTTTAATCGAACTAAATAAATAAATTTTGTTTGATTCACACCAAAATTGTTTTGAAAAGTTCCTAAATAATATAGAATATGCCTCAGCACTTACACTTGAGTTAAGGCAACAAGAAAGTTTTTCTTTAGTTCTATAACAAAATGTAGTAGGAAATTATATATATGTGAATAGATATATATATATATATATATAGATATCTATAGATATATTTGTAATGGTACTTTGATTCATTTAATTGGCTCCATATTGAAAATGGAGGCAAAAGCAACCACAACAGTGACTGGGACAGGGGCAGGGGCAGGGGCAGGACTAGGACCAGGACCTTGGCTATGGTCTCTGCCATGGGGTCTGCTGTCAACTTCAAAGCAGCCTTTCAAGTTGTATTTTGGGCAACACCTAGCAGGCAAGACAAGATGACTACCTGCCTGGCTATGACAGATAAATTGGCCATATCCCATATCTCAATGCAAACACACACACACCCGCACACCCGCACGCACACACACACATGGATTTTGCGTGCCGCCTTTGATTTTCTAAGCGAATTGTTTCAAGACAAGCCACAGAAGCAACGGTCGAGCTGGTGGCACAGGATCTGAGGCTGGATAACAGGATAAGGATTGAAAAGACTTGACAGGACATGTGAGCTTCAATTAATTTGATTTGCGTTTCGAGGGCCAGTCGAGCAGCGGAAATGGAACTCCACTTCACTTTATTTGTCAACTTGGCTGTGATAAATTTTTTGCGCTTGGTCTGACGCTGCTGCTGCTGCTGCGGCGCAAGGGCGACGACCACTTGGCCATGGCTGAATGAGCACACAACGAGCCACTGCAGATGCCATTTGAAGATGGCCAACTATGCTTTGAACTATAAATGAAACTAATGCCAGACAGACAGACAGACAGAGAGACAGAGAGACAGACAGCGGGCGCCGCAGGGAGTTGAAGTTGAAGGCAACAAGAGCTGCTGCAGCACTTTTGGGTCGTTAGGTCCTTATAGCTGGACCGCCACTTGACAATGTCTCAGGGCATAGCTTGAAGTGCCAGCCAGGCAGAGGAGTGGGCCGCAGAAGTTGCCAGCCTGAAGCTGGGGCGGCTTAATTGGCAAAAGGCTTTGCGCTACACAGCAACAACAATTAAACGCATTAGGCAACACCTCAGACACTGAACGAGAGCTGAACGCAGCCAACCCTCATTCAGTGCGGTTCATTTCAATAATTTTTGTTGTTTTTTCAAAATTGTATTTTAGGGTTGCGACAGCGGCAATATGGCCGACAGCATAACACACACACACGCACGCACACATACAGCGAGTTTTGGGGCGTTTTAAAACGCGCGCGTTTTTCTTCAGTTTCAGTTTTTGTTTTTTTTTTTTTTTTGGTTCGTTCGCTGGGCAAGCTAAGTGCATTTCAATGTCGACTCAGGTTGTCAGGTCAAATGGGCATGCAAGCACAGCTCAGATATATATATATATATAGGAAACATTATATAGATGTGGGCGTGTGTGTTGGGTGGGGCTGGGGCAGCAACGACTTACTGTTGTTTTGACACGCAGCCAGCGGGCACAAATTGTATTAAAACAGTGAACGGGTCGTGCCGGCAGGAGGCGGCGGCAGCAGGAGACGGTCAGTGGGCTGACCTCGGTGCCAGGTGCCAGGTGCCGTCCGCTGACCGCAAAATGTGTTAAATTATAGATTTGAGCGTTTGCTGAGAGCAACAACAGCTGTTGGAGCACTTTTCTTTTTTTTTTTGCGCTCTCACAGCCATCCCTCTACCCCTCTCTCTCTCTCTCTCTCTCTCACTCTCTCTCAGTGCGCTCTGTGTCTTGGGCGGGGAACACACGCAGCGCTTTGTGTCGGCACGCGGCGTTTGAACTAAGCGAAATTAATGGCCAACACAGGCTACTTAGCGGAGGAGCCAAAGCCCACGCATACAAAGACAACAACAACAACAACAAAGACGACGATGTTGTTGTAGTTGTTGTTGTTGTTGTTGTTGTAGCCCTTATGGCATTCGCTGATGTCTGCGCCGTCTTGTTCGGCGCGCGCGATTTATGACTTGGCATGCAAAGAGGCAAAGCAAAGCAGAAGGCAACGACGGCGACGGCGACGGCGACGGCGGGGCAACAGACATGACAAAACTGCATGGCGCCCGCCAGCGTCGCCATCGCCATTGCGACGCTGCGCGCGCTGTTTTGCCCACCCGTTGCGATGCCGCCGCCGCCGACGCCGCTGCCTGATCAATAAAAAAGAAACTGCAAAATTTGCGCAGCAGTTGATGAAATTTACGCGATCGGCAGCGGCAAAGTTCAAAAGCAGCGGCCTTGGCGGCTAAACAAACTGACCACCGAGCAGCCACCGAGCACCACCAAGCACCACCAAGCACCACCAAGCACCACCGAGCACCACCAAAAGCCAAGCCGACAATTTGTTTGGCGCTCGCGCCCACTGCGCCCCAGCAATGAAACGAAAGTTGTCGTCGTCGTCGTCGTCATAGACGCCGTTCCTGTCTTTATGCGCTTCTTATCCGTGCGTGTGAGAAGTTTTAGATAAGACGCTGTCGTTCCGTCCGTCTCTCTGTCTGTCTGGCCTGTGGCGCTGCTTGGCTGCCATACTTCAAAGTGGGCACCGGACACCGCTTAAAGCATTTGCCAGCTACGCAAATTTTGCATTGATAAGCTCAGCCAGGCCAGGGACTCTCATTGGAGGCGAGTTACAGTTAGGCACAGCTTCCTCTACACACACAGATAGAGTTAGATAATGTTTGCTTTGAAGTCAGCAGTAGCAGCCGCAGCAGCAATAGCAGCAGCACGTGTTCATCAAAGTCTGTCAACAAACAGCGGAAATGAGAGACATTTCCAGTTTGAGCAATTCGGAGTTAGCTTTTACAGACATGGCAAAAGCTATTAACAACATTGCAAACTGTGAAAACATGTGAGTATACACATATTAGAACAAATTAAGAGATATTCCGAAAATTTCGGAGTTTTCGGAGTGTTCGGAATCACTCAAAATCGTTTCATAGAAACATATCAATATGAAGCACATTATTTATTTATAAAATGAACTAAAATGCAATACTCCGAATCACTCCGAATATCTGCGAAACGCTCTAAAAATCATATTTTAATTGCTCTTTCAACAAAATATGCTTTGCTAAAGGAAATTCAAAATTCAAAGCCTAGAAATGACTCCGAATAATTGTATATATTTATAATATGACAAACCTATACAAAACCTATACAATACGTATTACTAGTGAAAATTCGTAATTAAAATTATTCCGAAACCCAGTAATCACTCCGAAAATACTTAAACTTATTCGTTAAACCTTTTATTAAAGGCCACACCCTACTCCGAAAACTATAAATTGCTCGCCTAGCATACCTATAATAACATCGAATCACTTTCAAACATGTCCACTTTAATAAAAATCACTCCGAAACTCATGCGACCTGTCAAGTTTTGTAACACCCATGCCATTTGTTCCATTATGAATAAATAACAGATACGAACAAACTGAAAATAAATCGTGTAATTTGTTGTTTTTCTTGTTTTATCGATACGGTTTTTTTTTTTTTTTTTTGTGGTCAGGATCTAGGGCTTAAATAACTAATGCGGTAAACAAAGAAGACGTACAGTACTTACAAATCCATGTTTATCACTAATATTGTTGGTCAATTTTAATTTGTGAAATGAAACAACTTTTTGCATCCATTGCTCACCCGTTGTGGGCGAATCTGGATGGATGTACATGCGTTTTGGCATTTCGGGATCCGCTTTCCCAGCGACCATCCAGCGACTGTAAGGAATGGAGTAATATTAATTGAAATATATATACATATATATATATATATAGTACACACTCACACACACACACAGACTTACCTATTGTGAAATTTATAACGATAATCATCCGCCGCAACGATATCCAGTAGCAATATGTATTTAGCCTTGGCATCCAGACCCGAAACACGAAATTTCATTTGCGGAAACATTTGTCTGCAACACACAGAGAGAGAGAGAGAGAGTGAGAGAGAGAGCAAGAGTTGTGGTTAGAGCGAGATGGTGCACTGGTCATTTTGGCTGGGTAATCAAATAAAACATTAATCAGCACGGCATAAAGCCTAAACGCAGCAGCGGTTCTCAGGGGGCCCACCAGCAGGCTATACAAATGTTACACACACACACACACACACACACACATATATATATATATATATATACACTGGCACACAATCACAATCATCATCATCATCATTATCAGTGCCTGGCGAAAAGCAAACAAAACCCCAAACGGCGATCAGTCGAGGAGTCGCTGAGTCGCGGAGTCGTTGCCAGGTTATCAAGTGGCGCCAAGCCGCAAATTGTTTCCAGCTCCAGACTGGCGTTCGAGCGCAGTCGAGTCCGAAATTCAAATTGGCCACGGCCACGTCCACGGCCACAGCCACAGTCATGGCTAAGGCTAAGAGACTGAGAGACTGAGGCTTGTTGATTAGCCTTAGTCCATGTTCTGGCCATGTTGGTGGCAATGCGCAAACTCGAAAATTACATGGCCAAGCCAAGACGATCAGTGGCCAGGCTAAGGCTCTAACCACCCAAGTAAAGGGCTGCACCCTCACACACACACACACACACACACACAGAGAGAGAGAGGAGAGAGAAGAGAGAACACACACACACACACACAAATATGAAAATTATAAGTTTAAGTAGCAATCACTCAATCGCTGCCCTGGTCAACGTCTTCGACTCCGACTCTGGTCGAGCGCCAGCGCCTCATGAATCAAATTTAACGAACGTCTTGTTCATGTTCACAGATCATCATCAGCTGCGCCTGCATTTTGATAAAACGAAACGAAACGAAAAAAGACAAAAAAAAAAAAAACAAAAAAAAAAAAAAAAACTCCAGCCCCCAAACAAGCCCGGGCCAACAAGAGCGCCTGACTCTGGGCAGAGGCTAACAAGCTGACTGATGTCTGACTGCCTAAATGACTAACTGACGAACGGACGAACGGACGGACGAACGGACGGACGGACGAACGAACGGACGGACTACGACAGGCCGAGGCACTAACTGAACGAACTGCAGCGATGTTTCTATTTAGAGAGCTTGAAAAGATGAAGCGGGGCCAGCAGCCAGCAGTGGGCAGTGGCAGCAGCATTCAAGATGCGCCAGCTGGGCATGCACGACGATAAGCATACTCTGTAAAATGATAATCTTCTAGCTAAAGGTAAAAGCAAACCCGTTTTAAAAGCTCTCATTAAGGTGCTTAGATTTGATAGACTTGGTTAAAGATATTTTTGATAAAAATGAATACAAATATAATGTAATATAATATAAGAACTTAAGAACTGTTTTAGGGAAATTAAAATCCTTTTCTTGTTGCCTAGGCTCTCTCTCTCTCTCCCCCCGTATATATCTCTGTCCCACTCAATTCTTCACTCTAGCTTCTTTCTGCTTCTATTCTACTATCAATTTGCACTCATTCCAGTCATTTACAGGGTATACAAATGTTGCAGGCCAAAAAAGCTGCTGGCAGCCCACGTCTTTCAGCCTGCGTCTGCCTTTGCCTTCGCCCTCCCCAACTCACCAACTTCCCACTGCCACGTTCGACTGCCTTTTTGGACTGCAAATTATTTTTTATTTGCGAGCCAGCAACAGCAAACGAGACTCGAAACGAGGCTGAGACTTTGGCTCAGACAGAGACTTGGGACTGAGGCTTGGGACATGGCACTGGCCGTGGCACGTCTGCCTGGTTAGTTGGGCTCCTTTTGGCATCATTTCTGTTCTGCTCCTTTTTGTCTTCTCTTTTTATATATATATATAAACTTTTTTTTTGTGGGTTTTGTTGCTGTTGTTGTCTTAACTGAATAGCTCGTTAACATTATTGAGCACTTGGCGCCAGTTGTTGGCAGCTTGTTATGGCCAGAGCCAGAGCCAGAGCTGTAGCTGTAGCTGGAGCTGGAACTGAGGCTGTGGCTCTGTCTCTGGCTGTGGCTGTGGCTGTGGCTGGAGCCCAAGTCGCGACGCATAGCCCCATAGCCGCAAGCGCCAACTGGAGCCAAGACGCTTGGCCCCTAAAAACAAATCGGCCCACCACACGCGCACAGCAACAACACCCAGCCCCTGCCCCTGCCCCTCTCTCTCTCTCTCTCTCTCTGTGTGTGTGTGTATGGCATCTTCGCTCTCTCTCTCTATATATATATTTCTCTCTCTTTCTCTCTCTCTCTGTTTGTGTAGCTCGAACTGTGCTCGACAACAAAACGATTTGCTCTCGTTTGTGTTTGCCAAAGCTGCTGTAGCTGTAGCTGTAGCTGTAGATGTAGCTGCTTCTTCTGCTGCTGCTGCTGCAGTCTGCTCCTGCTGCTGCTGCACTCATCTTCTTCTTCTTTCGCTTCTTGCCCCTGGTAGCTTCGTGCAAATCGTTACGTGTAAAACTTGCACCTTTTGACCGAAAGTTGTTTGTTTTGTTCAAGAGGCCACACATTATTTCTTTCTTTTCTTGTTGGTTTTGTTTTTTTTTTTTCACCCGTACGCGCTCAGCTAATTCAATTTCCTCATATGCCCCATCTCCCTCACTCTCTGCTGCTGCTGTTGGCTGTTGGCTGTTTTTATTGCAGAGCAATAACAAACAACAACGAGCTGTTAATGTGGCTTGAAAGTGTTTGGCAGGCTACTTGGGCTCGACCCAGCTCGTTGCTCAGCCAGCAACCCAGAGCCCATAATTAAGCCTAATTAAGCCGACGACTGTGCGAGTGTGTCTGTGTCTGTGTGTGTGTGTGTGTGTGTGTGAGAGGTGTTGCTGTCCCGCTGCATACTCCTGGCTCACTCACACACACACACACACACACTCGCCCGCTCGCTCGCATCCCTATTGAGGTTAATGGCTAATCAATTAGCCCTGGCTTCAAGCACTTGGGCTCGGCTCCTGCTGCCTGCATGCCTTGTGCCTCTGCCTCTGCCTCTGCCTCTGCCTGGGACTGTCCCGCTGCCGATTGAGTTGTAATTGGCATTTCGATTTTCCATTGACATGCTTCGGGCCCAAAGTCAATGCCAGAGCCACAGATAAGACTGATAAAATATATTATATATATATATATATATAAATGCTGCCCGAATTACGTAATGACTAAACTGTAAATACTATCAAATAGCCCCGGCTAGGTGTGCGGCATATCAAACGAATGCGAGTCATTGGCTTAGCCCCAGTTCGAAAATAAGACAAAGGTGACTTTGCCCAGTGACAATGGTAGCTAGCTAGGGCAAAGGGAAAAGGGAGAAAGAGAGAGAGAGAAAGAGAGAGTGAGTCTTGCATTACTTTAGCTTTATTTGCCGAGAGCCTAGAGCCTAGAGCCTAGAGCCTAGAATCTTGCAGCTAAAGGAGATCTAGCTTGTTGACAATAAGTTGCCCATATTGCGCTCATTTAATAAAAGAAAGGAGCTGAAGAATGAGGCGAGTAAATAACAGAGTTAGGAATTATTGCACTAGACTTTGGCCGAAGATCCAGCAAATTGTGCATTGAGTACGATAGATGTACGAATGGATAGAAAGAGATAGAGATGACAGAGAGAGAGAGAGAGAGAGAGAGAGAGAGAGAGAGAGAGAGAGAGAGTTGAACAGCTATGAATTTTTGCACTAGATCTCAAGTATAGCTGACTCTGCCTTCAGCTTAACTTCACTCTACAGTTCTCTGATTCAAGTTGGGCAAACTGTAGAGCTCACGTATATACGACGCTATAAACAAGCTAAAGCTAATAGTAGCTCTCGCTATAGATTGAAGCTGACTAGAAATATTTAGGGAAAGCAATCCATTCAGCTAGATTCAGAGGTATCTAATCATCTTATCGTCTCTTTATCCTATTACCCTCTGAATTTCCTCCACTTTTGACTTGCTGTGCTTCTAAATTCTATCTCACTTGAGATATTTAGCTTTCACTTTCATATATAACAAATTTCCATATCTATTCTCAAAAAATCTAACTTAAATATTCACAAAATATTCAATTATATATTTAGCTTAATTTACGCCACGAACTCTGTATGTAGTATTTAGGTAAGCCTAATGGAAATTAGATATTTCTACATGACACACAGAGAGACAGAGTGAGAGAGAGAGAGAGAGAGAGAGAGCTCTGTGTGGCACAGTGGCACCATTAAAAGGCGTTGCGCTATCAGGCGCAGCTAAATGCTGTCCATTGATGCACCTGTGCAACGTCGTCGTTTATCGTTGAGGTTGAGGGTTCAAAGACGCTGCCTGCCAAAGAAGCGTCAATTGTCAATGTTTTTTATCTGCTGCTCAAATCGACAGTCCGCCTGTGTGTGTGTGTGTGTGTGTGTGTGTGTTAAGACAAAGGCCCTGGCAAAATGCAGACGCGAGCTGCGTCCCGCGCGCCTTGTTGCAGGTTTGTCAACAAGCGCGGGGATTAAAGTAGCACCTGCAGCTGCCAACAACAACAACAGCAGCAGCAGGAGCAGCAGCAGCAGCAGCAGCAGGAGCAGCAGCAGGAGCAGCAGCAGCAGCAGCAGCAGCAGCAGGAGCAGGAGCAGGAGGAGCAGCAACAGCGTCGGCTGTTGACAGTTCGCCTTTGTGACAACAAAATTGTTGTCGATTTTTTATACATTTCTTTCTCGATTTTCGTTTTCCTTTACGTTTTTCGTTGTTTTAGTTTTGTTTTACACCGACAGCCGGAGGAGGGGGCGAGCGCGACTGAAGATATCCTTTAATCTCTTTGGGCAGGTTTGTCAACACATTTTCGAATGTGCATCGATAACTATCGATAACTGGCACAAGGGGTGCATATATTTAACATGAAGATTACAACGCTCTTTACATATGATCCCAAAAAAATAAAATAAAAACAGAACCAAATGAAGAAGCGAAACAGAAGCCCAATTGGGCAGCAGCTGTTGGCATTTAATTTGAATTTTATTGAATTACAATTGCATGCAAATTGCGAATTGTGAAATTTATTTGACAAATTTTTGTGAATTAAGTTGAATTAGCATTTGACGTGAACGTCAAAGCGGATGTCAGCGACAGCTGCATCTTCCGGTAAGCTGATTACATAAGCAACAAATGAAATTGTTAAGTTCAATATGCAAATATCATTTATATAAATGCATGACAAGTTAACGTGAACGTCAAAGTGCATGTCAAGCTAATAAATGTTTTAAACAACCAAATCATCAAAAGACAATATTTAATATTTAATATTTGAGAGCTAAGTGACTGTCAAAGTTGCTGTCAAAGTTAATGTTAGTGTCAAAGTTGACGTTTACATATATTACAAACGTTTTTATTAAGTTAACTGGCATTTTAACGTGTATGCCAAAGTAGTTGTCAAACTGAATGTCAACTTAAAAAAAAAACTGAATAGAGAAAATGACTTTATTAATGAGAAATATAATAAAAATATTAAATACACATTTGACATGAACATTAAAGTAGCTGTCAAAGTGCATGTCAGCGTAAAATATCAATTACTCAAGCCAAACACAAAGTAAACATGATAAATTCGCCAAATGAAAGTGAAAAATAGTTCAACCCGCATGTCAAAGTAGTTGTCAAAGTCACTGTCAGCGCCCGCAGCAGCAGCAGCAGCAGCAGCAGCTGCAGATGCAGCCATAAAGACTAATTACTCAGCACAGGTTGCCTGGCATGTGTAGGGGCCATGGCAGAGGGGGAGCGGGGCATGGATATGGGATAGGGACAAGGTAACCCAAATTAGTTAAACCAATAAACTGACAGCGACCGCTTACGTCTGCTTATAGGCCATATTTCAAGTCTATATAATAATAAAACAATTTATGAAGGCATAACAACAGATAACCCTCCTACACTCCTCCAACTGCCCCTCTCTCTCTCACTCTCTGCCGTTCGCCGTTCGTTCAGCATGCAGCGAAACGCGTCCTGCCCCTGGCTGGCTGTCAGTTAGCGGCAACGCCCACTCGCGTCTCAGCCTCGCTCGTTGCGGCCCAGAATGAATGGCCATGTCATTAAGCGGGGCACAGACTCAAACGGACCGGAGGGACCAAGCGACCCGCTGAGCGCTGATGCCTCAACACCAACAACAACAACAACAACAACAACAACAAGAAGAAGAAGAAGATGAAGAAGATGAAGAGCATAAAAGGCAATCCTGTTGCCAGGCTGGGACTGTTGCTTGTGTGGCGCTAGGATTAAGTGCTCAGCTGTCCGGCGCGCTGTGGGAATTCCATGGCGAAGCGCTTCCAGCTCGCATATGTATAAATACAAATATATAATATATTAAACATAAATAACTTCCAATCATTATATATACGCATATATATGTGTGTGTATAAATCAAATCGCATGTAATTACAATTTGTGCGCTTAATTATGGAAAATGCGTGAAACGAGCCGAAGCCAAATGCGATTCAATTTTGTGTGAATGAAACGAATTCGAAATGCTCTGCACGAAACAAAGTGGGCGAGCTGTGCGTAGATAGATATCAATAGATATTTGTATATATATTTATAGCTAATTATATCCATTCATATACATATCAAAATCTGGATAGCTAGAAAGCTAGACTTTCAGTTAATTGATCAGTTCATTTATTTTATATATCTATATCGCTGATCAGTTTACTATATATCTGCAACGTTCCTTATTCTCTCTTTACTTTCTATTTGTCCTATATCTATATCTTTTTCTCTCTCTATCTCTCTGTCTATCCGTCTCTGTCTTTCAATCTTTTCTTATATCCTCGTTTTTTTATTTTCTTTCTTGGCCTCTCTATTTGTTTTCCTTTCTGTTCCTTCCAATTCTCATTCTTTTTCTTTCTATTTCGGTTTTCCCCTCTATTTCTCTATCAATCAATATTGTTTCCCTCACTTTTCTGCCTCATTTTCTGCAAATCTTTTTCTCACTCTCTTTCTCTCTCTCTCTCTCTCTCTCTCTCTCTCTCTCTTTTCCCTTTTCATTCCCCTTTCTACGTGTTAGCTTCATCACACTCTCTCTCCCTTCTTCTTTCCTTCCCCCAATGTCTGCCCTCTCAGCCCACTCTTTCTCCCTCTTCTCCACTCATTATATTTCCCTTACCCAAAAATTCTCAACGAAATCAACAAGTAAATCACAATAGCCTTTGCTCCTATAGAGTATGAGAGTATCTGAGCCTCAGGCTGCGCTTATCAGCAGCAGCCTACAACCGATAAGAATTGTGTAGATTAAGGAGGGGGTAGATTATGTGGGGGCTGGCTGTCAACAGCAACGGCAAACGCTCGATAACTCAGCGCGTCTTCAGAGCAAGTGCTTGATAACTAGACAGCGCTGAGTCTCCCCTCTCTCCCCTCTCTCCCTCTCTCGCACTTTTTGAACCCGTTGGCCCTTTTCATATATATATATATATATATATATATATATATTTATATATATTATTTTTTTGGCCGTTGCTCTAATCTCTCACAGTTTCAGTTTCAAGTTTCACTCGCAAGCCGCGCTTCAAGTTGTTTTGTTTGTTGTTTCGATTTAATTGTTATGAATTGAAATGCAGTTGTAGATCGGCCCCTCGATCGATAAGCTTCGACACGGGCGTAGGGGATGCGGCTCTGGGTGTTGATTTATGTGGCATTTCGTATGTCACTTCTCCGACACAAGACGCAAATGACATTAAAAAGATCTATGGCTCGAGTTCACTGAATTATTGTTCCAGTGTGTGATAAGAACATATATGCAGAGAGAAAGAGAGAGAGTGAGTGTGTTGAGGGTATTCCCATTGGATTAAAAACAACAAAATTCCTTATTTCATCAGCTCTGGAAACCGTTTTAGTTTGTTCTATCGTAAACTTTATCAAAGTCTATTTTTATTCATTTATTATTCACTTAAATCATAGCTGCCTACAGCGTGCCCAATTAGCTGTCCTTCAAGCTACTCCCCATCCCCATCCCCCCTCTCTCCCCCACCAACACACACACACTTAGCTAAAGCTCTGTCCACTTACCTAACCCCAATTCACATTTGTTGTATTTGTTACATTTTGTTTGCATAAAACTCTAATTTTATGTTTTATTTTTGTTTTCCTGCTTATTACAGTTATTATTTACATGGGCGCCACAACGCCCCTGCGCAGCCCCACCCCACCCCACCACACCCACTGGCATTCGTTTCATCCCCCACTGACACGAATCCAAACTCGAATCCGAGCACCTCAAATGGCCGTCGCTTTTGTTTGTTTGATTGTTTTCGACGTTTTTTTTTTTTTTTTTTGTATATTTTTTGTATTTTTGTTTTGTCATAATTGCTCATAATTGCGGCTGCTGTCAAGCACACACATGCATGCACACACACGCACACATGTGCGCCATTTTTGCTCAACATTTTGGCCGCCGTCGCCATCATTTTCGGTCAATTGACACAGACAAACAAAACACACGACGACGACAGCAGCAACGCCGACAGTTTGCACACCCTGGCCTCGGACTTTGCCAACGAGCCCACCACACCACACCACACACCAACCCATGCCCATGCCCATGCCCATACCCACCCCTCTCTTGCACGTTCGCCTGCTCGCTCGCTCGCGCTGTCTTAGTTCAAAAACAAAAAAACGATAAAGTTCTGCACACATTGTTTGCTCTCGCTCGCGCTCTCGTTCTGCCCGCACGCAGTTCATTTGCGCTGCATGCGGTTGAGAGCGCGTGAGCGCAAGCGAGATAGCGCACGCCCCCGCACAACCGTGTTATTTGGTGCTTTTGTTTCGCTGTCTCTCTCTCTATGTGTGTGTGTGTGTGTGTGTTGGCATTTTTGCTTTGTTTGCTTTGTGCTTTGCTTAATTTTTATTTTTGCGCTGTTGGTCAGTTGTTTTGTTGTTGCCGTTTTGCTTGTCCTATGCCCTGCGCTCTATCTGTGTGCGCTCTATTGTCTGTGTGTGTGTGTGTGTGTGTGTGTGTGCAAAGCACATGTGTTTGCTCATTTCACTACACTTGTCACGCCGTCGACAGCGAAGGCGACGGCAAAGGCAACAGCAACAGCAACGGCAACGGCAACGGCAACGGCAACGACGACAGCGCTGCCTCTTTTGCATGCAAAGCAGCAAACGGTTATTGTTGTTGTTGCTGCTTAATTTTGATTTTGATTTGCCAGTTTTGTTGCTTTATTGTGTTGTTATTTTTTTTTTACTGCTCATCTTCAACTCGTTTATATAAATTTTCGTGTTTTTTTTTTTTTTGTTTTGCGTGCGCTTTTGCCGCCGTTTTATGCTACTTGTCGCTTATTTAAAGCAATTTATTTATTAATTTTTGTTCTGCTGCCCGCCCCGCTCTCTCGCTCTATCTTTATATCTCTCGCTCGCACGCATGCTTAATATGCATGCCGCTGGCTGCGTGCGTTGTGTGATTTTTCGCACAATAATCAAAAGCCGCAACAACAACAATGCGAGGCAATGAATAAAAACAAAAAAACAGAAAAAAAAAACACGAAAACAATTTTGCAGCAATTTTTTATTTCAATTGCAACTTTTTTAAGTGCATTTGTTATTGTTTTTTTTTTTTCGCTCTAATTGAAGTTGGAAAATAAAAAAAATGAAAAATAATAATACCTTTTTATAAGTAGGTAAATACATATAATTTAAGTGAAACAATAAATAAAAGTTGTAATAAATATGTATATACGGATATAGATATAGATATAGATATATATGCATATAGATATAGATCAAGATATATGAATGTATATAGGTTTACACAAAAAGAGATAGAGAGACTCAGAGACAGATGCAAAAGAATTTCTATACAGGTAAATGCCGTAACTACACTTAAGCATAGGAATTTAGAAGTATCTCTGAGCTCAATTGACAAGTGGATGGAAAGCAGCACAAAAGTTGCAAAAAGTATCTCATAGATACGCAAGTGGAAACACTTCACAGAAGCGAAAAAAAAAACAGCGTGGGGCGGCGCTAGGCAAACTTGGAAAAAAAAAAATAAAATTAAACAAAAAAAAAAATTTGAAAAGAAAACTGAAGATAAAACTGGGCAGAAATGCAGCTACAAATAGATGGATGGCTAAATGGAGAAGACAGAGTAAGCTGCGGAAGAGGAGGAGGAGAGGAGGGGAAGAGATGAAGAGATGAAGCGAGAAAGCAAGGAGACAAACCAGATAGAAGACGTTATTTAAATATTTATGACCAAGTTTTAAATATGCTCAAGCAGCAGAGACAGAGAGAGAGAGAGAGAGAGAGAGAGAGAGAGAGCTAGAGCTAGGGCAGGGGTTTTTGCTGCCCTTAGCCAAGGGCGTGGGGGGATTTGGGGGTTGGCTGGATCACGCTCTTCGTTTGCTTGTCTTGTTTTTAATTAAATTGTGCGTCAAATGTTTTTCGGCTCGCTGATTTGAGCTCGTCGCTCTTCACGAATTGTCGTGGGGGAGGTGTGGGCCGAGGGCGATGGGAGGGGGCGTGGCTACTGCGTGTCGGCGCGCTGTCAATGTTTGCTTGGCAAAGTGTAAGTAATTTATGCGCATTTAGCGCTTAAGTGAGCTTAAAGCAAAGCCAAGATAAAGAAACGCTTAAGAAACCAAAGGGGCGTGGCTGGCGGCTGGCAGATAGTGGGCGGAGGGTGGCGGAAGGGGGTTGCTCTGTGGCTGGGGCTGCAAGCCAAATTAAATTTAAATATAAATATAGCAACAGTTCGAAATGCGTTCGCTGGACTTGGAACGGCCACGCCTACTCTATGTTGAGACGCAAGAGGAGGCGGGATTGGCACCCATAGCATGTAAGTGATATGATATAAAGACTATGAAATGTTTTAGAAATTCGGATATTATATGGATTAGTGTGAAAATTGTGGGAATGATGAGAAAAGATGCGGATAATGCTATTGAGCGAGAGTAAACGCAAGAAAGATTGGAATGAAGAGACTGATATGGATAATGCACAAAGAGATATGGATAAGGTAAAAAGAATAATGTGATATATATGCGGATAATGATATTGAGTGATAAGAGAAGAAAATGATATGGAAAAAATAAAAATAAAAAAAAATCCTTATCCTTATCATGATAATAAACAGAAGGATACAGATACGTGATAACGGATAATAATAAATGTGTGGATAATGATATTGAGTGAAATGAACGAAGATATCTTAGAAATAAACAAAGGGATAAAGACGATTGATAATGGATAACAATAAAATGCGGATAATAATATATAATGATGTTATGGATAAACCAAAAGGGGAGAAATTATTATAATGATCATGCGGATAATGATAAGAATTATGAACAATTATGAAAAGTAAATTAAATGATGGAAAGTATATAGATTATGGTGATCAGAATGATTTGAATGTAGGGAATGGATAAAATTATATAGATAAAGGACAGAGGTTACATGGATAAGGATATGGATAATAATAAAAGTTATAAGAAAGGTGGGATAATTATTCTAATGATGTGAATGATAAGGTTAACGACAATGATAAGAATGAGAGTATTCATGGGACGGATATGGATAAATATGATCATAATATTGCACGTAAATATTATTCAGATAATCAGGGTAAAGCAAATGATAAGAGCGAGCAAAATGATGGAATTGAATGAATGAATGATGAGACTGATCTGAATGAAGCGAATGATGCTAATCAAAGCGACGAGGATGAATGCATGGAGTGGAGTCACAGGCTTTGGCCACATAGCCAGAGGCACTTGTCCAGCCGCACATCCGTTCAAGGCAATCAGCAACGCGAGAGGAAGGAGAAGAGGATGAGAGAGGTGAAGGCAGAGAGGAAGGGAGAGAGGACGCAACAGGGGCAGCTGGGGCTAATAACAGTCATCACACACGTCAGACACTCATAAATCCTCAAAGTCAACAAGCTCCAAGTGAGCAGACCAAGACAGAGAGAGTGAGAGAGAGAGAGAGGGGGGGGGGAGGGAGATGGAGAGGCCTCATAACGAGTCAGAGGAGCTCAAGCAACGGGCGCAGCACAAAACAATCAGATTCTAAACGAGCTGCGTTTAAATGTTGTTAACAGGCCCCACAAACTGGATGCCAATCGAGAGAGAGAGAGAGAGAGAGAGAGAGAGAGAGAGAGAAGAGAGGCAGTTATATTTGAGGAAACAGAATGTGGCCATTTCTAATGTCCCACACACATAGAGTAAGCCTCTCTCTCTCTCTCTCTCTCTCTCTCTCTCTCTCTGTGTGTGGCTGCAACTGCCCACAGAGCGAGCTGAACTTGTTGCTTTGGCTACGAGCGTCGAGCTCGGAGCTTGGAGCTTGAAGCTTGAAGCTTCGAGCTGCAGCTTCAGGTAGGTTCATCCACATCCACATCGACATCGACATCGACATCCATATCCATGGCTGGCTTCATTCATGGGTGGTGCATGTGGTGCTGCATGTGGCTCGCCAGCGAATGCATGTTTATAAGCATAATTCTTATTTATGATCGAGGCGCTGCGATAAGGCTGGCCAACGCTTGGCTTTTGCGTTCTTGTTTAAATAAATCAAATCAACACGATTCGCAGAAACTGTGCAAAAACTTTAGCCAACCTACCTGACAGAACTTGGCTCGCTGGCTAACTGGCTAACTGGCTGGCTAACTGGCTGGCTAACTGGCTGCCTACCTGGCTGATAAGCGAACAGACGCGACAACAACAGCAGCTTGACCGAAAAAAAAAAAATAAAATAAATATATAAAAAAACAGAAAAACCTTTAACAGCATCTCTCTACGGGCACCTGTTGCGAGTGGGCAGCAGAGAGAGAAAGAGAGAGAGAGAGGGAGTGAGAGAGAGAGAGAGGTGAGAGGCGAGCGTCGAGAGCGAGCTGAAGTTGTACACATTTTGGATAAGGTTTCCGCCAGGATGTGAGCGAGTTGCATAGATCACAGATAAGCAATAAACACACATGCATACATATATAGACTTATATATATATATATATATATATATATATATATATATATATGTATATATGTTGCCAAGCCTAGACAAAGCTCTAAGCTGAGCCTGCAGCAAGGCAAAGTCGCTGCATTCACAAGCCAAAATTATGGATGAGCTAGCAAATGATATGCTTATTCTATCAAACTTGAAACTAAAATGAACTAATCTTATATTGATTTGATATTATCTTGTCAAGCATTTAGCTGCTTACACAGAGAAAGACAGAGAGAGAGAGAGAGAGATGCAAAGCGAAAAGAAACTTTATTCATAAATTAAAATCGATTATTTGATAGGACAGCACTTAGAGATATATAGATAGACTTAAATATAGACAAATATATAGATATATGTATAATATATATAATACTTAATTAGTATAGATTATCTATCAGATTTTGGGCAGTTCTTAGCTCAATCGCTGAGACAAGTTTTTCATACGTTTCGTTCCATCTTTCAGATAAATGAAATGCAATATATCAAAACTACAAATATATATATATTAAATATATATATATATTTTATATTATATTATATAATCTTACATATATATATTTTTTTCTACATTTCATATACAGATTCGTCTAAACGTATCCCTAAGATACATAAATGTTTAGAAAGGGTTCAACGTATCTCTCAGAAACTTGCACTAAATTCTTTAAAAGTATCTCTGAGAAAGTTGTACCCTTCCAGAGACTTTTAGAGACATTTTTCTAGACGCTTGTTGCATAAAACATGCTCTCTCAGATAGTTTCACCTATAACAGCATGTTATAGAATATCTCTCAGATACATATTCTCAATCAGCATGGGCATAGAATAAAGTTGAAAACTTCCTCAAGTAGCTCAAGTAGCTGAAAACTATATCTATGCTGCCAAGTATCTTTCAGATACATTTTGTGTACAGCTTAGTCGTATCTCTCAGATACATATTCGCAATCAGCATGGCATATACTGCTTGGCCATAGAATATAGTCTAATAGAATTAAAGCTAACCAATGATCGAGCCAGATCGACTGGCTTCTGCAACTGAAAAGTATCTGTCAGATACATTTTGTATGCAGCTTAGCCGCATGCGCAAAGGAAGGCATTGCGTGTCGCTGTCGCTGTCGTTGCTGTAGTTCGCTGGCGTCAGTTGTGCTCAAGGACTTGGTGATCTCTGACTGATGACGCTAGCTAGCTGCGACTGTCATAAAGAGGGCTCAAAAGGACGAGCCAGCACAGACGTTGCCTCTACACGCATATTTCTTGCGGTTGCCGAGCAGCAGCAACAGCAGCAGCCGCAACAAGGGCCACTTACAACTGCTGCCGTTGTTTTGTTGTTCTTGTTGTTGTTGTTGTTGTTGTTGTTGTTATTTGTGCCTTTGGTTGGAACTTTCTTGCCCAGAGCCAAAGTCTACAAAAGGTGTTGACCAAACAACAGCAACAACTGGCAACAGAGGTACACGCGTCTTAACAAGAGCAACAACAACAACGACAGCAACAGCCAAGAAGACACTGGGAATGGTTAGGTGTCTGGAGCCAGCGGTGCTGCTGCCAATGCCGCAGACGAAGGCGCAGCCAGAGCTGTTGCCGTTTGTCCGCTGTTGGCCTGGTTAGCGCAACTGAACAACAACAAAAAAACACAGAGAGAGAGTGAGAGAGAGGTAGAGAGAGGGAGAGAAGAAGAAAAACGTTATAAATAACACGCTCGAGCATTTAACGCGCCAAACATGTGTTCCACTGTCCAATTTGTGGTGTGTTTACTTTTCATCAGCAGCCAAGCAACAGACGAGCGAAGGGCGCACACGCACAGCACCAGCGAGAGGCACAAGTGGGCGTGGCTGGGGCGAAAACAACGTATTAATCGAACTGATCGACAGAGGAGCAAAGAAATACAAATTTCACATTCTTTTGGCCCAACTGCATAATGAGATCATGTCAAATATATATTGTTATTATTATTATTATTGTTATTATTTATTATTTTGTTATTTATTATTTTGTTATTTATTATTTATTATTTATTATTTTGTTATTTATTATTTATTATTTATTATTTAGTTATTTATTATTTATTATTTATTTTTATTATTTATTATTTTGTTATTTATTATTTATTATTTATTATTTTGTTATTTATTATTTATTATTTATTATTTATTATTTATTATTTATTATTTATTATTTATTATTTATTTATTATTTATTTATATTTTTATTAAAAAAATTAAATTAAATTAAAAATTAAATAAAGCTTTTTCATAAAAAAACTTTCCTTAAGGAATATCAATATTAGATTTTTATGCTTATGTTAATTCATCATAAAAATAAGATAAGCTTAAGTCATAAGCTAAGCTGGATAATAGTAAAAAGCTTTGAAGATTTCACAACTTAAGCTGAAAGCTTTGTTTATTTGATAATATAATAGAATAGAATATCTTATAGAAATAGTTCTCACAAAAATCAGTTCAATGAGGCAGGTGCTCGATCGAGAAGGATTCTTCTGTATCCACTTCATCTGCTCAGTCTTATTGTGATGCAGCTGAGCTTTGGGCAAAAGCTCTCTGGCCGAAACAGCTGATTCAGCTGCGTGATAATCGTTGACAGGCAAACACGCTCGAAGCCCAGCGGCTCATGATAATAAAATGCAGATACCAGAAACCGAATTGCTGCGGAGAGCAGAGGGAGAGGGAGGCGAGGGCGGACGGAATCCATGAGCTGATGGATGCTTCAATGGACAAAGCAAACAAGCCAAGCCAAAGACCCGGAGCAGACAAGACAACGGCGAATGTGAATGTGAATGTGAATGCGAATGTGGCTTACCTGGCGCTCCAGGCCCATTATTGAACGATCAACAACAACAACAACAACAACAACAAGAAAATGTGAATAAGAAAACAACAAACAAACAAACAAAACAAACAGGGTAACAGGGTTGCATGTTGACTGGATGAGGGTTGCCTCGATCAGTGAGCAAAAGAGATAGCAAGAGGGCGAGAGAGGGCTGAGGGACAGCTGACCTGGCTTATAAATAAGAAGAAAAGCAAACAAAGCGTCGATTCTGTTGTCCCTGATGGCAGGCGAACAAAGCGGCTCTCAAGACAGGACATGCCGCAGCACAGACGAATGAGCCCGCAGACAGACAGACAGACGGACGGACGGACGGACGGACGAGCAAACAAACGAGAGCGAAGACCAAAAAAAAAAACAACAACAACAACAACAACAACTGGACACTGGACCCCGAGTCTTGAGCCTGAGTTGCGGCTCGTTTGGCAAATTTACTTTGTTGTTGCTGTGGCTGCTGGGCTTGCTGAGCGGCCAAGAGGAACGCAGTTAGGCGCCGCTGCAGTCGGACAAGTTCAGCGAGTAGAAAGAAACGAGAGACTATTCATTAAATGTACTAAATGTCTCTCTGCATGTGTGATGGATTAAGTGTGCTTAGTCCATATTGCTATTTTACTAAACAATAACGAGTGTGGAGTAACGAGTGAGATTTAACGAGAGCTTGCAGTTTGATAATGTGTTTTGTATTCAGAATTTAGCAGATATATAACTTATCAGATACAATGATTAAGAGACAGAATATAGTGAGAGAGTAGCGAGTACCTGGAATACCTGTGATATAGAGAGAGTAACGAGTAGACTGAATAGAAAGACTAACGAATAGCTGGATTAGAAAAGTGTAAGGAGTAACTGCAATAGAGAGAGAGAGAGAGAGAGAGAGAGAGAGAGTAACGAGTAGCTAGACTGGAGATAGAGTAACGAGTAGCTGAAACAGAGATGGAGAGAGTAGCGAATAGCTGGAGGCGAATGCCACATGCAACGTAAATAACTTGGACAAGTTTTTGTATTAATACAACAGAGGCAGAGCATACTCAGCGAGAAGTTAACGGCAGAGCTCAGCAGAAGTAACGAGTAACGAGTAACTGCATCTATTCACAATTCTTTTCGCTAGCAACTCTGCCTGTCTATTTCTTTCTCACTCTCTCTCTCTCTCTCACTCTCTTCGTCGTCCTGGCCCAGTTGATTGCGCACTTGCACTTCCGTTGCTGTTAGCGTTGCTGTTGCTGTTGTTGTTGCTGTTGTCGCTGCTCGATTGCCAGTGCAACAAAATAGCAATTGACAAATTATGGCCAACTAAAAGTAATTACATACGACGAGGTGCGCACATACACATCCGCGAAGACAGCGAATAACGAGTTCTCGACGCGTTAATAGTACAAATAATCAAAGAGTGCAACAACCAAAACAACAACCAAAACAACAACAACAACACTGTCAACACTAAACATACACTTTATATTAATTGTTTTTTATTAGCGCAGTCTCTGCTGCTGCTGCTGCTGCTCAGATTCTGTATTTTTTCTTTTTCTTTTTTTTTTTTTTTTTTATTGTAGCCGTTGCTGAGATTCATTAATAATTCAAAAATTGCACATGGCCGGCGGCAGCGCAGTCGCTGCGTGTAATCGAGTTGTTAACTCAAAGTGACAACGAGCGTGGCGGCGACGTCGACGTCGACGGCATTGGCAGCGGCAGCAGCAACAGCGACGACAATTAAATGCAGTCAACACACGATCACACCAAACGCAAACGCACCAAAGCGAAAGAGAGTTGGAGAGTTGGAGAGCGATGGCAGAGGCAGAGGCAGTGGCAGAAGCAGAGAACACGGGCAGAGAGGGAGAGAGCGTGCAAGAAACTTGTCGCTCTGCTAGCTGCACTTGCTGTTGTTGTTGTTGGTGCTGTTATTGTTGGTTGCAATTGCATTAATGAAATCAACACTTGCTGTGGCAGGCGCAGCAGCTGAGACGCGACGTCGGCACGCAAGCCGTAGCTGTGATTATGATTGTTGTTGTTGTTGTTGTTGTTGTTGTTAATGCTGCTGTCGCAGAGCTTTTGGCAGCTAAAACATATTTCGCGCCTTTGTTGCTTAACAATTAATATCAACAACAACAAAAGCTCAACTTCACACTCAATTAACACGCTGCAGACAAACAACAACAGAAGCGCACACAAACACAAACAAACACACACACACACATACACAGGCATAGAGAGACGAATATATAGCACATAAAATACAGCAAAAATGCAAAACTTTCAGTGCTGCATTTTGTTCATTTTTTGAGCGCACCACCCACACCCACACCCACACACACACACACACACACACACACAAAGCTGCAGACACCGACACACACACGCAAAGCTTTTGTTTAGCGTTAATTGACTGCACAAACACACACACACACACACACACACACACATACATACATACAGAGAGAGACGCGCGCACGCAGAGAGCGGGAGAGTGAGAGTGCGAAATTGCAAACAGCCGGCAGCAGACGCATGCAAAATAGCGTAAAGCTTAAAAAACAACAACAACAAAGGAGAGCAGGAAAAATGCAGTTGCTGCTACTGCTGCTGCTGCTGCTGTTGTTGCTGTTGTTGTTGTTGGTGTGGCCAAGTAGTTTAGCAGCCAAAGCCAAAGTTAACAGAGGCATGAATGAAAACTGATAGCGCACGTCATTGACACCTATAACGCAGCAATGCCGGCAGCAGCAGCAGCAACGGCGGCAGCGACGTCGCGTCAGCCGAATCCACGAGCCATTGAGCTCAACGACTGTGGGTGGTTAGGTTAGGAGGCAAGCACAAGCATGGACTTAGGCTCGCTCGCTCACACTCAAGCACTCTCGTTCGCTCTTTCGCTCGCTTGCTCAGGTAGTCATTCTACATGCTCTCTCTCTTAAGCTCTGCTTCTTTTCATAGTGGGCTCTGGCTTTGCGTGCGTGCGTAATTGCTTTTATTTTACTGTTTTTTGTGATTCTTTTTTATTATGTTTTTGCTGCTGCTGCTGCGTGTTAATTTCAATGCAACGTTCCTACGTAGGTGCTACATAATTTTAATTTTTATTTCTCAGAAAAAATGAATTTTTATTCATAAATTTCAAATGGGTCTACATAAATTTCTATGTATGTGTGTGTGTGTGTGTGTGTGTGTCTGCCCCTCTCTCTATGTGTGTGTGTGTTACCAAAAACGTAATCTCAGTTGCTGTCGCTGCTGGCGTCGCATCATGCACACAGAACACGCAGCGCAGTTAAAAACGCACCAAATAAATGTTTCATACAATTTGTACATATAATATATTTAACTTCTTCTCGACTCCACAGAAATATTAAATAAATAGCTATAAAGGGAGTGTGTGAGAGGCAGCGAGCGCAAGAGACAGGGAGAGGGAGAATCACCTTTACATAAATATGTATAAGCGACAATAAAAAGAGGAATAAAACCAAAGCAGCAGCTCGTCAATTTTTTCCACTTAAAATTCATAAAGCGTTTTTCGTTGACGCTGACAGCGCAGCAGCAGCAGCAGCAGCAGTAGCAGTAGCAAGAACTGCGTGCGTGCGAGCGAGATAGCGCGAGTCAAGTGGAGAATTGAAATCAAAATTAATAATCAACACCAAATGAAGGAATCACAAGAATAAGACACAAAACAAAAAAAAAAAAAAAGCTTTCAGCAGAACAGAGCTCGATCGTTCCACAAGGAAAGTAACGCACACACACACACACTTGACTTTGTATATGTATATAGATAGACAAAGAACCTGCTTAGTGCGTAGCTTATAGATTGAGCTCTCTTATGCAGCCAATTAGTAGCACTCTCTCACACACACACACACAAACACACACACACGCTCTCACACTCTTAGACCCTGACACACATCTGTCTCAACAAGTTTTGTTGTTGTTTTTTTGTCTCTTTTGCGCTCATTTCCGCGAAAATTGCGCAGCTCAGTGAATAGCTCAATGAGTGCGTTGCTAGCGCACTCACTGCCCAGCCGACAATCGACAATCGACGACCGACGACAGCCGACGACTGGCGACTGGCGACTGGCGACTGGCGACGATTGAATTGCCCGAAGCAGCGCGCATCCTTCCTTCTTACCTACCTACCTACACTGAGCCAATTAGCGTTCTAATCAAGTGTAAACTAATGCTAAAAGCCAAGCCGGGTTTGCGCACAACGCGTGAATATGCCACGAGACAAAAGAGCAGGCAAAGCAACGAAAAAAAAATAAATAAAAACAAGAGTAAAAAGCTCGCAGAGAGGCGAGGATCGGGCTCAGCTAATTTGACTAATTTGCCAGCCTGGCCAAAAAGTGCGAATGAGAGCGAGAGAGAGAGAGAGAGGGAGAGCGCACACACACAGATCTGCGTCTGCAGATTGTCGTCGTCGCCGTTGTTGTCGTCACTGCTGTCGTCGCCGTCGCCGTCGCCGTCGCCGTTGCTGTCGCCTTCTTTGATCTGCCAGCGCACATCTAGGAAATGTTTGTCAAATTCATTGGACCGTTCTCATTGTTTTTGACATTTCTTTTTAGCCGAATGCGGCGTCGTTGTCGCTATCTGTATCTCTCTGCCTCTTCTGGCAATGTTGCTTTCTCCCGTCCCTTTTGCACTTTCACGCTATGCTGCAATTTTGTTTGCATTTAGCTACCGCTGCTCTAACACACACACGCGCTCACATGTGCTGACTGCGCTCTCTTCAATTTGTTTCCAAGTCTCCAATCTAATTTCTACACCCATTATTGACCTGCTCACTCTGCAGCTTTGCCTTTGGCTCTCAGTCTCCAAATTCACTTTCTACATGCAGCAGGCATTGGGCTTTAGCCTGGACTCTCGCTCTCTCCACACCCACCGCCTGAGCGACCTTCTTGTCATGCTTACTTCCCCTCTACCTGCTGCCTCGCTCTCCTGCTCCACACATCGCATTTCGTCAGGCATTGTCGTTATTTTTCTGGCGCCAAAAAGACGCCGTCGCAGCTTTTTATTATATATATATATATATACATTTTTTTTTTTGCTGGCTCCATTCTTCCTTTTCCTTTTTGTATTCGCTTTTTATACCCTGAACCCATTGAAAATGGGAATTCAGGGTATAATGTTTTTGTGAAAATGTATGTAACAGGCAGAAGGAGACGTCGCAGACCCCATAAAGTATATATATTCTTGATCAGCACAAAAAAGTAAGTTGATATAGCCCTGTCCGTCTGTCCGTCCGTCCGTCCGTCCGTCCGTCCGTCCGTCCGTCCGTCCGTCCGTCCGTCCGTCCGTCCGTCCGTCCGTCCGTCTGTCCGTCCGTCCGTATGAACGTCGAGATTTCGGAAACTACAAAAGCTGGAGAGCTGAAATTTTACACGAACACTCGTATCTTAGTTACGCAGTACAAGTTTATGTTGTTTTTTCGATAACTCATCCCATTCCTTAATTATCGATAAAAAATCGAAAATTCGTTTACGTTTTTTAAGTTTTTCGAGCATAACTTCTACACCGTTTTAGCTAGAGACTTCAAATTTGTATATTTAGATAGATATTATGGATACGCAGATTATGTAATTTTCATATTTTGGATGCCACGCCCCCTTCGCCCCCAAATTGAAAAAGACGTATTTTAACTACTAGAGACTTGAGATTTGGCAAACGGACAAATTTGAATGCTATTAATATATTCTGAAAGTTTCATGAAGATAGTCCATCTAGAAATGGAGTTATAAGCGTTCAAAGTACAGCCCATCCCACCCCCAAACGTCGGCAGCAACTGCGCGGTTAGCAGAGCCCGCGCTTATACGTGCTTAAAGAAGAAGAATATTCTTTTTTTTTTTTGTAGGGTTCAGGGTATCTCGTAGTCGAGCCGTCTCGACTAGAGCCTTCTTACTTGTTTTTTTTTTGTTTACTTTATTTTATTTTTATTATTTCTTTTTTTGGGGTTCCTACGTTCGCCTGATTCTGGTTCTGGCGAATCGAAGTCATGTTCTTCATTATAAAGCAGGCCTGTCAACAAGATCATTATGAGCGCACACATATAGAACGCTTTATCATTATGATCATCATTTTTGTTCTTCTTGTCATCATATTTTTCTCTTCTTTTTGCCATCTTTGCTTTATGCATTTCATGCATACTTCAAAAAATATATGCAATATGCGTTTAATATTCAATTCTTGTTCCTGTTCCTCTCTACTTTGTCTTCACCATCTCCATCTTCTTCTTCGTTGTCTGTTTGTCCTCATCTTCTTTTGTGCTAAAAGCGAAAGTTTCGACTAGGCGACGTTTTTTTTTTTTTTTTGCCAAGTACAGTTGCGTTTGCTGGCGCCCCCACAAATGGCACAGCGCCACCTGTCGGCCAGTTAGAGCAAATACGCATTCGCCTTATCAACGCAGACTGAGAGTGAGAGAGAGAGAGAGAGAGGACGGGCGCTATAAAGAGTGGCTCATTAGGCAAGCGGAGCGTGTAAACAGCGGAATTCTCGATTTAGTTAGCCACTTAGCGGCATTTTGTTACCAATTTCAGACAGTTTTTGTTGTTGTTTTTTTCGGGTCTCGGTTTCGGTTTCGCTTGATGCCCAATTTCGGAGAGTCGCCCATTAAGCCAAGCTTTGACTTCCGCTGCGTAGGCGACGGAAGCGTTCACTTAATTAGCTTCTTCTGCTGCTCTCCTCTCCCTCTATCACTCTCTCTCTCTCACACTCTCACGCTTTATTTAGTCAAATTAATTTTCATTTAATTTTAAGTGGGCGCAAATGCAATTTAAATTAACAGCAAACCCAAACCCAAACCCAAACCAAAAGCCAAACGCAAACGCAACGCGCCTGCCCATTAGCCGTTAAACATTATTTGATAAGCGTTTATTATGCAAATCGTTTGTCAAGCGAATGCTCAGCGCCTCTTCCACTTCTTCCACTTGCCCTACCCCTGCCGCCTTTATCCCCGGTTTACTGCTGCTTCTTCACTCTGTGACCCGTTCAGTTTATTGCATTTTTATTGTAATTTGTGCATTGTGTTTGAGCTTGAGAATACCCCGTACATATAGCTAGAGCTGGGTAGATTAGTTTGAGGCGTTTTTCAACTTGAAATATAGCAAATGTTTAAGCTTTATACAAACTACTCTCGGCTCTGAAATATAATTCAATTCTATTCCCTTTATAAATTCTTATTCTTCTCTTATTGCATAGATAGACAGAAGTATCTCTATAAGTAATGGATATTTTTGTTTATATATCTCACTCTCGATCACTCTTATCTATCCATCTCCATCTTTCTCTGTCTTTATCGGTATATCTATGTCTCTTTCTCTCTATCATTCTGTTATTCTCTTTTTGTATCTGTCTTCTAGCCTTCCTTTTCTGTATTTCATGCTCTCTCTCTCTGCTATTCTCTGTGTCTCCCTCTGATTCTTTAATCTTAACTCACCAGGGCATCTGTCAGTCGAGTACACCCGCAATTTCTTGGATATAGGCCCCTCTCTCTTAACATAGCCATCAATCTAATTAGAACTAAAGAAGTTTAGTTTAGTTCCCAAATTCTTGGAGCTACTATAAACTGGAAGCATGCAAAAAAACCCACATATCTATTACCTATATCATATCTGATCAATATATATTATGGTACATATATATATATATATTATCTTTTTGGTATAGAAATTGCTTTAGTTTAAGCAAAGTTAATTTCCGTTTGGATACAGATGTATCTAGGCCTATATAGCTCAACGGATATCCTCAGGACCTCGACTCAAATAGAGTCCAGTGTATTCCTTATTGGATATTCATAGCGCTAGATGTTAGATAAGTACGTAATCTTTGGTTTATTGATGGACCGTTAATGGTCGGGCCAATTAGTTGCAATATTAGATGACAGCGATTACGAGTGGGTCTGCTGAAAAATGCACAAATTGCTGGCAGGATGGGTCAGGTGTTCGGTACGTTAAATGACTGCAATTATTATGCATTTTTCATAGGCCAAAATTGTCGAGTAAAAAATGCCAACAGATATCGCCAGGCCAGTCTATAGGGCTGGCAAATTAAGTGCAATTTGTGAGTGTGTGGGTGGAGCTGAAAGCGGGAGAGGGATATAGGGAAGGACTCTAGAGACTCTAGGCACTTGCCACGCATTTGTCAACTTAGCACATCGATAATACCGTAGCCTAGCCTAGCCTAGCCTAGCCTATACTAGCATAGTGTAGTCTAACCCAGCCTAGGCTAGCCCGTCTCGAACTTCTTTCCGAACAACAATTTGAACACAATTATGAAAAACGCTTTTGGGGTTAGCCGGGCGGCAATTGATTGGATAGAGAGGCAGGGATCCATGGCGAGTGTAACAGAATTTTAGACTCCCCGCCCCTAATGACTTTGGTGTGTGGAAAAAAAAACAGCGCAAAGCGTGTGGTAAAAAAAAAAACGGTGGGATTGAAGTGGGAGTTGAAGAAAAAGAAGCAAAGAAAAACCTTAATATAAAGGAAAAGCAAATGCGTTACGCCCATTTAATTGAAGCAATGTCGTGGTGGAGAGGCGCAGAGGCGGGTGGGTCTGGTAGGGGTGTGCCAGTGCACTTTGATTGCCCCCGAAAGAAACGTCAGCTGAATATTTACCCAAAGTATCGCAGCCAGTTCACAGGAGGAGGAGCAGCAGCAGCAGGAGCTAAACCATTTTTATTTATGAAAATTAAACAAGTGAACTTTGACAGGCGGTTGCTCACAGGGTTGACCCCTCGACCCCAGCACAGGCCAGTGAGTAGGGTTTTTAGGTGGACTTTGGGCTATGAGCCGACGATTGGGAGTTTGGGGTTGGGGGGTAGGGGGTTGCTTCTGTTGCTGCCTTTCGGGCCGTGTCATTAAACATTTGTCGAGCCGATGCCTTGGCCCGACCCCTTGTAACACATTAACGCACGAAACAAACGGGCCTGACATCAATTATAGCTGTCGAAAGAGAGTGAGCGGAGGACTGCACGAGGTTTGGGCAGAGGGTGGGCCAGGCGGTCTTCGTAGCCCAGCAAATGATGCTCGTCTATGCGCTGTCGTCTTCAATTGCCAACTGCGAATTGCAAACAGCAAATCAAAGCAATTCATCTAGGCGAAAAATATCTAGCTATATAGGGTATTACGAGGCAGTCAGGAAGTGAAGGGAAGGATCTAAGAGATTGGCAGGGAGAGAGAGATAGGGGAGAGAGCTATATCTATATCTATATCTATATCTATATCTATATCTATATCTATATAGATCTATATCTATATCTATATCTATATCTATATCTATATCTATATCTATATCTATATCTATATCTATATCTATATCTATATCTATATCTATATCTATATCTATATCTATATCTATATCTATATCTATATCTATATCTATATCTATATCTATATCTATATCTATATCTATATCTATATCTATATCTATATCTATATCTATATCTATATCTATATCTATATCTATATCTATATCTATATCTATATCTATATCTATATCTATATCTATATCTATATCTATATCTATATCTATATCTATATCTATATCTATATCTATATCTATATCTATATCTATATCTATATCTATATCTATATCTATATCTATATCTATATCTATATCTATATCTATATCTATATCTATATCTATATCTATATCTATATCTATATCTATATCTATATCTATATCTATATCTATATCTATATCTATATCTATATCTATATCTATATCTATATCTATATCTATATCTATATCTATATCTATATCTATATCTATATCTATATCTATATCTAACTGATTAATATAGCATTCTATATACTATAGGGTATATGGAATCTATCATATCGGGCGATAATGCCATCTGCTTGATTTTTTGCACTTTCACGCGCCAAAAAGTGTTGTCAAGTGGGTCGTGCGAGTCGTAAAAGAGGAAAAAAATATAGTCTGCGAGTCGAGTCGAGTCGAGAAATCATTTCAATTAATTGATAAGTCACAAGAGGGAGAAGCAGCAAGACAGAGAGAGGAAAATAGGGAGAGGTAGAGGGAGTGTGAGAGAGAGAGAGAGAGAGAGAGAGAGGGAGAGGGAGGCATTGGGGCTAGGCAATTTAATTGCCAGCGACATTTTGTCGCGCATTTGCGAGTCGAATAACAAGATTCTAATTGAATCAGCGGCAGACGCGACTGTCGGCCAGCCTCTGATTGGGCGAGAAAGAGTGAGAGGGAGAGCAAGAGAGTGAGAGTGGGAGAGTGAGAGAGAGAAAGAGAGTGACCAAATGTTGGCTTGTTCGAATCGTAGTCAGATGATTCGTATAAATCAAATGAATTACGACACATTTTGACATTCAGATTCGCAAGCAAAGCAGAGAGAAGATCTTGAGTCATAGGGAATATGTGAATATAGGGTGAACAGATGAGTATGTGAATAAGCGCAAGTATTCACTATAGCTGTGAAAGTGAATATCAAATTTACAATCAAAAGAGCTATTCAATTGAATGAATCATATAAAATATAGAATACAATCTTACAATATTAAAGAGTGAGTACAAATCACTTTGAATATGAATACATTCAATTAAATAGTTTTGCATAGTAAACAAACTCATATACTCATTCATTCATATATGAATGGAATTAAGCTTAAGTAAAGACTTTGACTGAATAACGTTTAGCGGATACTGAATAATGAATATGAATACTAATACTTTTGAAGGTAGCTAAATGAATGTTTCCAATAAGAATAAACTGAATAAGTGAATATATTCACATATTTTGTAAATAGCCATGCTCATAGCTTTACATATTCATCAACTATTCAGTTCAAAATGAATGAGTGAATAATTCTTAGCTCATATTCAATGAATATAAAATTATCTAGATGAATATTGACCACAACTTTTTACTATATTTGAGTGTATTCACAGGATAAGCAAATGCGAATAATGTTGACAGTTCGATTTACGCATATTATGCATACACCCAGAGCTACTCACATTCATTCACAGCGCACTCACTGACATCAGCTGTGAATAGGAAGTGAGTGCGGCATGCAATTAAAACTTAAACCTTTAAATGTGAGTGCTAAATAAATAAATAAATAAGCTAACAAACAACAACAACAAACACTCATTCACACACTCAGCTCCTCCAGCTGTTGAGAGCTTGTTCAAGATGGGGGCTGCCCAACGGGCGGAGGCAGGCCTACGAGGAGGGGGGGGGTAGTGGGTTTGGGTTATTATTGCTGCTGGCAACTAACAAAAACAATAATTTTGACATTGATGATGATGATGATGATGATGACGATGGTGATGATGATGATGGTGGTGCAACAGCACGTTGCAACTTGCAACAACAACAAACAAGTTGTAGTTTTCGCACTTGCTGGGCCAACGAGGGGGCAGTGGCAGTGTGGGGGAGTGGGTGGGGCATTGTAGGGAGCGACGTCTCAAATGCTATTTGCATGCCACAACAACAGCAGCAACAACAACAACGTGCAGCAGGCGCATGTGGCGTGCACAAAAGTTGCAACTTACACATGTGGCAAGCGCCTTGCCACAAGCTGCGGCCGTCAGCCCGTGTGTGTGTGTGTGTGTGTGTGTGTATGTGCCGTACGCTAGAACAAATGAATGAGTACTTAAAAAACTTTTTACAAGCCACTCAAAACGTGGTGGGGGCAGCAGCAGCAGGAGGCGGTCGTGGGTAGCAGCAGCAGGAGGCGGGCGTAGGTGGCAGCAACAACAATTGCATGTTAGGCGCAACACTTTCGCAGCATTCAGTTTCTGTGCGCCTAGCGCTGACCCCGGCTCAACTCATTAGAGGGAGAGAGAGAGAGAGAGAGAGAGTGGTCAGGGAGTGGGTGCCTAGGGCGCGGGTGTGGGCGTGGCGTGTTGGAGTGGTTATGTTTATGGATGGCCACTTGGTTTAGTTTCACACTTGAGCGCCAGCTGCTAATGAGCTTAAGGATTAACGAGCGAGCGCCACAGAGCAAGAAAGACAGAGACAGAGAGAGAGAGAGAGAAAGAGGGAGATGGGTATGGGGCGAGTGAGTGGGGGCAATAAACTTTTTGGCGTTGAGCGGCGCAAATGCAAGTTTACATATTTATAAAGCCAGGCGCGCCTGCTTTGTTTGGGCGCGTCAATGGTGGGCGTGGCTATATAGCATGGCACGCCTACCGCCAACGCCAACGCCAACGCCAACGCAAAACGCCCGCCCACCCACGCAGCAGACGCCCAGCAGACGGTGCACGAGAAACTTTTCTTTTCTGTTAGCGCAAAATAAAACTATTTTTGCAAATATTTGCTTAGCTTTTGCTGTTGTTGCTCGGCAAATGCACAGAGCCCAAACCCAAACCCAAACCCAAACCCAAACCCAGCCCAGTCGAGGCTAGGCTAGGCTAGGCGAGTCGAATCAGCCTTGTCGACCCACTGGCCGCAGCTTGGGCTAGGGTATTTGCAGGGGGCGGCATGGGCGAAGGGCTTAAAGCGTCGTTCGAGGCGTCAAAGAAATTTGTAGTTTGGCAAACAAAAGCGAAAACGTAATGAATCATTGAGTGAATAAGTGAATAAACAAGTGAATAAATGGAAAAGCTGTGAAACAATGTAAATACATAAGCTGAAAATATGATGCGGAATAAGTTAATACAAAATCAATGCATTCGAATACATATGAATACATTTGAATAAATTGATTCAATTGTGGTTTGAGTGTAAACGAATCATTCAAAGTAAAGGAATTATTCACAAATGAAGCAATTAAAGCAGAAGCAATGTCAAATCAACTGTAAATCAAATAATATTCATATGAATTATATGAATAGAAATGAATATACTCATATATATTGTCAAATATTATATATTTTAATCTGATTCATATTACGTATTCATTAATTTTTAAAATTTTTAAATTTATTTTATGAATGTATTCATGAGTATTCATGAGTGAATAACATACTGTTCTAGGGTTTTATTTAAAAATTTATAGAACTATAAATATTGAATTCAATTAAACTTAATGAATCTTAATTGGTTTTGCTATGAATGATATGAGTGTATCTATGAATACATTCAACATTAAAAAAAATAGCTTGAAGTTATAATAGAAATTGCAAAAGTCTTAAATGAATTTCCATTTTAAAATCAGTAAATATTCAGACATTCAATGAATAAGTGAATGAATACAAGTTGCAGAAATTGTTGCAATGAAAATTTGCTATAGTTATATATGCGAATCAAAATAAGATTAAGATACATTCAAGTTGTGAATGCATGAATGTATATGAATAATAAAGTATATTCAAAAACATATTTAAAGTAGGATTTATGAATTGACTTTGATTCATTGAATAAATATTTGTCAAAAATAATAAATACCCAAGGAACACATGTGAATAGCTGTAAACACTTGAAACTGATATGACGAATCCACTCATGAGTGCACATGACTACACTTGCTGACTATTCACAGAGGATTATTCTAACACACTCACTTAATTTCACTTCAGTTATTCACCGTGTCGCTGTGGCGCACTTCAATTGGCACTCCGAGAGATTCGCTTGCCATTCAGCAGATACTCATATGAATAACTCTCGCTCTCTCAAGTAGGTGTGAATCTTGAAACGCATTTTCACGCGCCAAGCACAGCACAGCTTCGAAAGAGGATAACGAAGGCACGCACAGACGGTTTCTGAATATATATATATATCCTTGCGAGGATTCTAAAATTTGCGTTGCTTTTTCACCTACATTCACCAAATGAGAGACAGTGAGAGAAAATGAGTGAGAGAGAGAGAGAGAGAAAAAGAGAGAGTGTGTCACATTAGTACGTTAAGATGCTTGAGACGCCACACGTGCTTAAGTAGCTGGCAAGGATAAAGGTTGCCCAAGCATTGGGGTTTCCTCAAGCATTGACCTACGCGAAAACGTTTTCGAACGGGCGGCTGGCCTATAACGGTCATGGCCAAAACGATTTCGAGAATATCCCCAAACAGTATAGATACATATATCAACTTGGAGATATTTGTCCAATAAAAGTCAGGAAGTTAGAAAGGACGTGAAGGAATCACGTTTAGAAATGGCAAAAGTTGAGCAATGGGATTATAGAAACTAGAAAATAAAATTTAATCAAATGATGCGATACGATTTTTATGGCAATATATAGAGCATGAGTTAGGGATAAACATCTACTGTGAATTTTGAATTTATATAAAGCGTAGATTATTCTATATTTTCTAGTAGAATATAGGTAAACGATTAGCTCAAAAGAAAATTGGCATTCAAATGCAGATAGAAAAATTAGAGAGATATTATCCAATAGAAAATAGAAATTTGGGAAAAGTATTTAGAAAATTTTACTAATGAAAATCTAATCTTGGTCATAGATATTACCTGGTAGGGGAACAAAATATACAAAATATGCAAAGCAAACGATGAAATTGAAGTTATATATAAAAGATCAAGAAACTTTCAGGCTAGAGGAAAATTTAGAGACTGCCCTATGAAATATTTAAGAAGAAGAGCTAGAAAGTCAGTTCAAGTACAAAATATATTCATAATTAGTTTGGAACTACAGGCTAGGCCTGGGCCTTATCTGAATGTGAATTAGAATGAAACCTTTGGACAATTTACACTAATTTTTCTTGATACCAGAAAAACTGCATTAGAATTGGAAATTTGAAAATGTAGAAGCCAAAAAGTTAATATAGAAAACTGAAATTAAGAGGAAATCTATATAAATGAAATATATATAAAATCTATAGTTTACATATATCTAATCTAATTTATGAATTGAATGCAGTTTATTTAAAGTAAAGCCCAGACATTCATAGGAGTTTTAACTGAAAGATTGATTGACTCAAAGTTGTTTGGGAAGTAAAAAAAGTCCTGAAATATTGTATAACATCAATTTTGATTCAAGCAAGTAAACTTGCTTATATATAAATATATATTTCTTAAACAGAAAATTGAGCACAGGCTGATATTTTTTTATGGAGAGATTATAGATTGAAATATCAGAGCTTTAAGGCAATTGTATATAAGGATCATATATAAGGATCATAGTTGAACACTTTGAGAAGGTATTACAGAAAAAAGTACTTCAAGAAAGTATATATATATAGATAGATCGATATATAGTATAGATCGAAGAAACAGAGCTATAAATATTATTGAAGATATTGTAGATCGAAGGATCATAGTTAGGCATCTCAAGGAGGTATTATAGATTAATATACGTATTATAAATATATACGTATTATAGATCGAAGCATTAGAACCTGCTCTGTAGATTTTAAAACTTTGTCAAATTCTAGATAAAATACAAATTGCAATTGTTCATGAAAGAATAGAACTAATAGGCTAACAGATCAAGGATCTCTTAATGTATTTATATTCGGCACTCTAAGGAGATTTTTAACTAAGGTAATTCACTCAAAAAAAACCAAAATTTTTAATCATTCACTCGATAAAGCACATAGAGCAATACCTCAACCGGTTATATATGATTCACAGATTCACAGATTCACAGATTCACATAACAAAAATCGTATTCAAATTAGGGAGTCTTTATAAGATCTTCTTAAGCAACTTCTCATTGAAGAACCCAAGATTCGAAAGTCTGAGACGAGGCTTGAATGATTGACTTCACTGATCTATAGAGCATAGATCAAGGATCTCTCAAGTATCGAAGATGTGCTGGAACCACTTAACAAAAGATCGAAGAGATCCGCTGCTGCATATCTCAAATGCTCAATGGATCTGGATCTGAATTCAGAGTCTGGGTCTGGATATTCTTGAATCACTTTGCTTACCTGCCGCTCTTGGTGATGACCATTTCGGTGCCGAGCTTGTGGAACTTCTCCCATAGATCCTTGCCCTCGAGCGTGACCTTGGGATCGTCGACGACGCCATCGTCCTCGGGCTGGAGGGCGCGCAGCGGTCGCATCGCCGGATGCAGCTGATGGGCAACGGCCGAGGCGAGCACCACGTCCTCGGCGGTGGTGTAGGCGGTGCCCAGCGGATGATGGGCGTGCGGATGCGCTGGATGCGGTGGGAAACGCAATCCGCCGGCGGCGCTATATAGACCCGGATGGTGCGGCCCCGCCGGACTGCCAGCCAGTGCGGCAAGCGCTGCAGCTGGAAAATATGGCGGCGGCGGCGGCTGCTGCTGCTGCTGCGGCCCCAAATGCTGCTGTTGCTGTTGCTGCTGCTGCTGCTGTGGCAGCGGCGGCGGATGCGATGGATGCGCTGGATGTGGCAGCCCAGCTGCAGGTGGTTGTGGCTGCTGCTGCTGCTGCTGTTGTGGCGGTGGCGGCGGCGGTGCAACGCTGGGTGAGTGGTGCGCGGGTAGAGATGGCAGCGGCCCAGCGGCTGCGGCAGCAACTCCAACGGGCGGCAACGGCGGCGGCGGCGTTGCCGTTGGCGTATTAGCCTGGCTGCCGCTCAATGCTGATTCGCTGCTGTTCAGGTGATTGTTGTTCTTATTGTTGTTGTTATTATTGTTGTTATTGTTGTTGTTGCTGTGATTGCTGAGCGGGGAGAGCTGCGAGGGCGAGCCGCGAAAATTGGCAGCGCCGCCCGAGCCTGGCGAACTGAGAGCCTGAGCGGCGTTGCTGTTGTTGTTGTTACTGTTGTTGTTGTTGCTGTTGTTGTTGTTGTTGTTGTTGTTGTTGCTGTTGCTACCCGCCGTCAACAGCGACGAGACGCTGAAGTCAGTGGGTCTTTGCGAGAGCTGCAGAAATGGATGATATGCCATCCCATTTGCGAACCTGGCGAATGGATCCTCAGCAGACTGATGAAGTAGCAGCTCCTGGACGTCGTATCTCATTACATTACAATTTACAACAACATGTGCGTCACGCAATAAATTGTACAAACTACGTTTCGAGTTCGAATTCGAGTTCGAGTTCGCCAGTTGAACAGGTACTTAGATAACTCTCTCTCTCTCTATCTCTCTCTCTCTCTGTGTAGAGATCTCTCTTTCTATATATATATTTATGTGTATATATTTGTAATATAAATTTAATTAATTTATTTCTCTTTGTTTACACACACACACACACACACACGCACATTTTTGTGTAGTATATTTATCTTTTCTTTTGTTGCTGTTGTGTTGTTTGCTTCATATGTTAAAAAAAATATATTGATTTATTATTAATTTTATTAATTTTTTGGTAAATTTGTTGCTTTTCTTTTCTTGTTGATCAAATTTCAAAAAAAAAAAAATTCAATTTGTTTTGGCGGCGGCAAAACGTCAACGCGACGACGGCAACGGCGACGGCGACGCAGGCTTATTGAAAGCTTCTGCTGCTGCTGCTGCTGCAGTCACTTTAACTTGAGCTGCTGCTGCTGCTGCTGTTGCTGTTGTGGCACAGCTGCTCTTTATTGTTATTAACAAATTGTGCAGCTTCCAACCAGAAAAAAAAATTATAATGGGATTTATTTGTTTGCTTGAGAACGTTCACGACAAAATAACTGACACAGACGGGCCAACGACGACGACGCCGATACGAACTACACGCCGGTCGCTTCCAAACTGGAAAATACACAGACTTACGCAGGCAGCGCAACCCCCGAAGACAACAAACAATACACGAGCAACGACGACGACGACGACGATAATGCTGCCGCTGTCGCTGCCCGGGTGGGCAGCGCTTTTTGGCGAGTAACAGCCGAGTGTTGAGTGAGCCAGAGTGAGAGAGCGTGCTGTGTGTGTGTGTGTGGTGTGTTGAGTTTTAGCTGCTGGGCGTGCGAGTGAGTCGGATTGGGTATGTTGCGCACTGCGGCTGTTAGAGTGTGGGAGCAGAGCAGACTGAGAGACATTCGCTGAGAGCGCGACTCCAATAAGAAAACCTAAAACCAAAGTGTTGAGTTGACGCTTCGTGGTGTGCGTGCGTAAACGTGTCCGTGTTGCTATCTGTGTGTGCGTGCAGACAAACAACAAGACGACTGTGACAAACCAACCAGCGGCAGCGGCGCCGACGTCAGCAGCGTCGGACGGCCGTCGCAAGGCGTGTGACAAGCAGCATGAAGCGTGTTAGAAGTAACAAGGCAGCTGACACCAAAAGTGCAGCGCGCCAGAAAAATGCCTCAAAATGAGAGCAGCGTATAAAAAAAAAATAAAATAAATAAATAACACACACACACACACACAAATATATATATACATATATATAAGAATAGAGAAAAAAAAAAGAAAAATAATCTGCTAGAGTGTAGTAAATCATAGCCCAAAAAAAGACCAAGTACAAAAGAAAGCAGCAAAGCTGTTAGCCTCGAGCAGGAGAGCGAAGGGGACGGGTGATGTGTTGGGTTTTGGGGTAACGGCCAAGTTGACAAATGACGCGCAAGCGAAAAATGCGCTTCAATGGTCAAATGTTTTGATGGACCGACGAAGGTGGAGGCAGCAGGGTGAGAGGGAAGAGGCGGAGGTGAACTAAAATGAGAGGGAGCCTTGATAAATGTGCTGCGCAAGGAGCAGAGCGTATGTGATGTAGTGTGGTGGGGTGGACTATGGGGTGTGGGGTGTGGGGTGTGGGGTGTTCGCCTGCGCTGGGCAGAGGTGAGTAAAGCACAGTAAATGCGATAAAAGGCAACACAGATAAGGCAAACACAGTGACACAGCGAACAGGGCGAAGGGCAGAGACAGTCGAGTTGGAACGCAGCGCGTGCTGATTTGACCTAGACTGACCTTTTTCTGATCAGAATACAGAGAAATCGCCTGTGAGAGAGCGAGAGCAACAGCAAAGGCGATCGATCGCAGGCAAAACTCTAAGCAAATGAGATTTGGAATATTTTATAATATTTTTTTTTAATTTAATTTTCTCTAATTATTCAGAAATTCTGCTAAGAAAATTGTGCTTTAAGCCCAATAAGATATTCATCAGAGTTAATGCTCAATAATTCCACATTTGAGCTCATAAAAAATATGATTAAATTTTAAATCAAATATGTATAATTCCAATTGGAAAATAAAATTCAAACTACCTTTGACGCTTTACCAATCAGAATTTACGATGATATTCATTTAAGCTTGCTACAATTGGAATCAAAGTTTTTTCTTCGCAATTGGACTTTTTTTCGGTCGATTTTCCAATTGAGTTGCGCCTGCGATACGCAAACTTCATGTCCAATTAGAATATCACTTCCAACTAACGGCCACACCTACGACACTATGGAGTCGGGGGCGGGCGCTAAGTGTGGATTAGGCGCCGCATTTCAAAGTTAAACGCGCTTTAGCCGCCTTGGCAGCTTTTGTGCGTCCGTAAATGTAAATACAGGAGATTTATGTCGCGACAGGAGCAGCAGCAGCAGCAACGGCAACAGCAATAGCAATAGCAGCAACAACTTCGGCGCCGACGACGACGACGACGACGACGACGTTGACGCCGATGCCGATGCCGATGCCCATGCCGATGCCAATGCCGACGCCTAAGCAGCGTACAAATTCGCAAGTGCGAAAAAGCCGAGCAAAAAGAAGAGCAGCAAAAACAAAAACAACAACAACAGCAGCAGTAAGGAGAAGAAGAAGAAGAAGAGCTGGACAGGCGCGCGTGTGACAAACTTGACGCTAAGTTTGCGCAAACACGGCCAGTGGCGGTGGGCGTGGGTGTGAGCGAGACGGCACGAGACGAGGCGTGCAAATGAAAGGCAAAGCTCAAGCAAGAAGACATACACACACACACAAACAGACACACACACACACACATGTTCACAGACAACAGCAGCAGCAGCAGCAGCAGACAAAGAAGCTTTGGCAGTGGCGACGGCGACGGCGCCAAAAAGCAAAAACGGCAACGCAAATGTATTTTGTCACACGTTTTCATACACACACACACACACACACACAGAGAAAGCATAATAGCAACGTGTGTGTGTGTGTGAGTGAGCTGGCTGGCACTATTTGCGTCGCCTGTGCGCAAGAAAAAGACGACAAGCGCAACGACACCGACAGCGACGACGACGACGACGACGTTGAACTTGCTACCCGACAGGCTATGCTCATTGTTGTTGTTGTTGTTGTTGCTGCCGCTGCTGCTGCTGCTACTGAGCAGTGCTCAGCTTGTGTGACAAGTTTAACCACAAATACATACGCACAGAGAGCACACACACACACACACACGTAGGTAGCGACGCGCCAGCTAGTTAACACCACACCTCACAATGGCGGCGGCAATGTTAACTCCTCTGCGCCGTACCCAGGCCGCGCCGTGTGTGTGAGTGAAATGGCGCGACGTCGTGGTGGCTGCTGCTGCTGCTGCTGCTGTTGTTGTTGTAACTGTGTAAGAGGTGACAACATTTCTTTGCGTGAATATGTGTGTGAGTGTATGCATGTGTGTCGCTCTCTGTGGTGTGAAAAATTACAGCAGCAGCGACGCCAACGTCGTAGCTGTTGCTGTGGTGAAGAAAAGACAATAAGGATGCTACACACACGTCAGCCTAACCTGTGGCGAGTCTTATTGCTGCTACTTTTGCTGTTTCTGTTGCTGTTGTTGTTGTTGTTGTTGCTGTAGTGAAAGGCGATTAGTTGCCTTCGAATCTCTTACTCAATTTACATAGTCAAAATGTAGTTTGGGGCCAAGCAAATGCCAAGCCTTCTTACATTAATTGCAGTTCAATTGGTCACACTCAATGCTAATGTTAAGGCAATAAAGGCAGCGCTGCTGCAGCGCTGTAACTGAAAGAGCAAATGGATATTAACAACAACAGCAACAGCAACAACAGTAAAAGCAAAAGCAAATGCTCAAAATATGCTCAGAAGGTGTTAAAAAACAACCAACCAAAATGCCGACTAACGCCTGGCCAAAAGCTGCCGCTGCCGCTGTCGCTGCTGCTGTCGCTGCTGCTGCTGCTGCTGCTGCTGCTGTTGTTCACTCTCTGCCGTTTGTTTGTATATTGATTTAGTGTATGTGTGTGTATGAGTGGGCAGCAGCTGCTGCCGCTGTTGCTGCTGCTGCTGCTGTGGTGTGTTGAATAAGGCTTACACCACAGCATCTGCAGCGGGCGCGAGAGCGAGTGAGCTTAGCCGTAAGTGCGCTCTCATTTACTACACTCTCCACTCGCTCGCTCTCGCTTCCACTCGCACGCTCTGGCATACGCTCGCTCGCTCGCACATGTGTTGGCTATTTGGCCATAGAAGCGTCGCATAGTAAATTTCGTCTGATTTTTTGTTGGCGCTTTGTAGCTAATTAAAAGTTTATGTGTGCACACACACACACACACACACACACACACATGGACACACACATATACATAGACAGCTGCTGGCTGCCTCATAATTATCTGAAAAACTTTATTTGACGGCGTTTATTTGACTGGCTGCCTTCCCCAATGGGATCAACACACACTGTAAAGAGAGGAGTGTAGGTGTGGAGTGAGGGGGTGGGGGTGGTGGTCTAGAGGGGGTCTATCTATCGCGCTCGCTCGCACGCCTGTGTGTGGGCATGTTTATTTGCTTAACATGGTTTAGTTGCGCCTGTATTTGTATCTGTGTGTGTGTGTGTGTGTGTGTGTGTGTGTGTGTGTGTGAAAATTTACAAGCGGCGCGCGTTAAATTATCCAAATATGTTGGGGGCAAAAAGGTGACGACGAATGGGTTAACACTTTGACTGGCGCGTGTCTGTGTGTGTGTGCCTGTGTGTGTGCGAGTGTGTGTGTGTGTGTGTGTGTGTAAATAATAAACAACATTATGCTGGCCATTAGCCAGCTTGAAGCGTTTAGTTTTAGCCCTATTGCACTCACTCTCTCTCACTCACTTAATCTCTCTCTCTCTCTCACACTCTCTCTCTCTCTCTGTCTCTCAGAAAAATGTCGCTTGGCGTTTGTCTTTGCCATGGCCACGCCCACTGCCTCTGTCTGCCTTGTGCAATGGCAATCAATAAAATTAGCATAAACTTGAATTTCACGCTGCCAAAAACAATGAAAGCTTGTCACACACACACACACACACACACACACACACACACGTACGCACACACATGCACACGGCTTGGCTTTAACAAACACAAATACAAAGCCAAAGAATCGCGCCATAATAAATGTCTAGTCTTATGTAAACGCAGACAGAGTAGCTTCAACTGTATCTCTCTCTATGTGTGTGTGTGTGTGTGTGTGTGTGTGTGTGTGTGTGTATGCACACCGACACTCTCAGGCACATACAGACACGCAGACGGACACACGATTGGATAAGAATCACAGCATTTACATAGGACGAAGCATAAAGGACTCAGGACGCAGGACGCAGGACGCACCAAGGCACTCGGGCGCCACATAAGCACAGTTCATATGCCGCACATTAATGGAGCAGAGAGTAGCAATTCAGCCCTAGTCTAACTCACTCACTCACTCTCTCATTCTCCCTCTCTCTCTCTCTCTCTCTCTCTCTCTCTCTTTCATGTGTGTAAATTCCAATGCTCTTTTGCAGAGAGCTTATTAAAAATATTATCAAAATTAAGTCGATTAATAATGCTCGAGAATCGTTTTACGCTGATGTTATTTATTTTTTTATTCTCCCCTCTTTTTTTTTAATGATGATTTACTGGAAAGAGTACACGTATATATACATATATATATATATGTATATATCTGCATATTTGCAGAGCATTTAAGAGGCGCACTGATTGCGCTTTGCACTTGACTGCAATGAATTGGAATCTGGATTTTTTGTAAATCCAATGAAAAGTTATCAACAGACAGAAAGAGATAGATAGATGACTTTCCATTTCATTTGCAAAGCTAAGCTAAGTAATTATACTCGTATATCATACTCGCTAGAAGCGCTGTATTCACTCGTTACTTTTACTCATTTAGTATTATTATTATTCGTCACATTTCACTCGCTACTTTTACTACTCTGCTGCTCCTCTGGTTACTTCGCACTCGTTACTTTGCATTCGCTACACTATACTCGTTTTCAGTTCTTACTATCCACTCGTTACTTTGCATTTGCCAATTTCTGTTCCTTACTTTCCATTTATTACTATTGACTCGCTGCTTTTCGCTCGTTACTTTTCTTTCGCTTCACTCTATTTATCTCTAATTTCCATTTGCTCATTCGCACTCTCTTTTCACCACATTCTTCATTCCATTGCTGCAGCTTGCTCTCTATTCGCTACTTTCTATTCGTTACTTTGTAGCGAGTAATAAGTTTCTAGCTACATTTATATCTACTTTGTGTTTATATTCCATTTGTATATTTCAGTTATATACATTTAATCTTTTAAGCAATTCTTTATTTTCTCTTTTCAATTACTTTATATAAAAATATATATTTTCCTATGTTTTCTAAACATTTTTATATAAACCTCAATTTACTTTGCTCATTTTCTTTTAAATTCGTTTGCTTTGATTCGTTGCATTTGAGCATTTGAATCGAATGTGTTTGGCTCTTGGCCATTCGCTTGACGGTTCAGTCAAAGTTAAGTTTAATATTAAAACTGTTGAGAATCATTGTCCATAACTTTTTCTCTCTCTTTAACTCACTCTCACTCTCTCTCTAACTCACTCTATTTCTCTCACTCTTGCTCTCTCTATCGCTCTCTGTCTCTACTCGTTACTTTGTAGCGAGTCTGGCAAACACTTGACGCGTTTTGCTTATTCTCAAACTGTTAAGTGTAAGCAACTATTTACACACAGTCACACACACACAGTCACACACACACACATACATGGCGTCGTTTATCGTGCCATCTCTTTCTAGCCGCTGGCCATGATTTTGTTGCCTACTTTGGAGCGCCAAGCAAATTGCCAACTGCCGGCAAAAAGGCCGCCAGCAAACGGCAATTGCTCAATTACAGCGCAAAGCGACAGCAGCAACAACAACAACAACAACAACAACAACAGCAGCCTTAATGCATATGTGTGCAGACACACACACACACACACACACACACACACACATATGTATTGGCATTGGTGTTGTGTTGAATTTCACGCCAGCAGCTGCCAAGTGTAGTCCATAGTTTTTCGCCATTTTTAACTCACGCGCGCTCGCTCGCTCGCTCGCTCGCTCTCTCTCTCGCTCTTTTACTCTATGCAAGCGAGCTCGCGCACGTGTGTGTGTGTGTGTATTTATTGTTTAATTAACTTCACGCCTGTCTATCACACACACACACACACACAGCAGACACAGAGTCAGACGCAGCACAGACATTGCCTTTATACGTTGTTTGCACTGCGCTGTCTGCTTTGCTCTCCCTCTCTCTCTCTCTCTCTCTCTCTCTCTGCATGTGTATGTGTGTTTGTATAACTGTACAAAGCACACGCATGCTGCAGCTTTGTAGCTGCTGCTGCTGCTGCTGCAACTGTTTTTGTTTTTTCAGCTCACACAAAAGTTAATCAGTTAGGGCAATGTGTGAAAAACAAAGTGCATTCCGAGCTGATGCCTGATGCCTGATGCCCGGCGTCTGCCCTCTTCCATCTGCCTGATGAATGCCCTGGCAAATGAATACACAAAGGGTATGCAAGGTGTGCAGATATTACTAAAATAATATATATCTATATTAAATATATTGTCGTTTCTTGTTCTAGAGAGTGAGAGAGAGAGAGAGAGAGAGAGAGAGATGCCATCAAAGTTTCACTTTCCCAATTGGAGATTGGAGATAGAAAAATTCTTACTTCAAATACTCTTTAAATATAAATCTCTTGCAAGCCGAAGAGGCCTGAGTAGCTAGCGCTTTAAATAATTAAGTTATAAATTATATTAAGTTATCATATAATTAAATTAAATAATTAATCCCAACTTTAAGATAAATAAATAAATAATAAAAATCTCTTGTATTTAACTTTTCATCTATGTCTTTTCTCTCCTTACTTCATATCTCTTTCTTTTTCTGTTCTGTCTCTCGCATGGCGATCTCAAGAAGGCAATGCGCAGCGACCTCAAATTCACATATACATGCACGAACACGCACGCACATGCACGCACACGCACGCACGCTGTCAATGTGTTTAGCGAAAACAACCCCAGAATACAGCAGAAATTGTTATCCACAAAAACATGCGTGAATGAAGATCGTAGAAAAAAAAAAACAAAAAACCCCAAACACAGATCGTCGCTGCCTGAGTAGAAGAAGATCTCATTACGAACAGCTGGAAAGTGTTATTGAGTGGGGTTTTTTTTTTTTTTTTTTTTGAAGCGTAAACTTTGAACTTTGAGAAGAGAAAGCTCTGATCTTTCTACATCTTTCATCATCTGCTCCTATATCTATCTATATCTAGTCTCTCTCTCTCTCTGTCTCTCTCTCTATCTCTCTCTCTCTCCACTCTTCCACTCTCTCTCTCTCTCTCTCTCTTCATCAATCTCTTTAAAATGCATTTTTCTACAGGGTATTCTTTCTCTGTGGTAATTGAATTTGCTGCAAAGTTTCTTGTGAATGAAACTAATTCTCAGCTCACACACACACACACACACACACACACACACACACACACACACACACACACACACACACACACACATGTGTGAGCAACTGATGTAAAGTATGCTTCGGCTTTTTCATTGTCTGCACAAATGGAATTAAGGAACTTTTTGTGCAAACGTGTTGCGAATCATTTGTGTTTTAATTAATGCACAGCTAGAGCAGGAGGCTGCCGAGAGGGGGGGGGGGAGCTTGACTTGGAGATAATGTATATGTAGCTGCCAAATAACGTTTTAGGCTCGGCCGCAAATGTCAAAGTTTACGCTTTACAACTTCTTCTGCTTCATCTGCTTTGGCACTGCCTCTCCTGCTCCTGCTCCTACTCCTTCTGCTATTGCTTCTATTCAGCTTTTCTTTCTTTTCTCGACTTTCACGTTTTTTTTTGTTTTGTTTTTGTTTTTGTTTTTTTACTTTTTGTGTGTGCATTTTCCATTGAAAAGCGCTCTTCACAAGCAATTAAACACACAAAAGCGTTTTGCGAGCCACGCCGCAAGCGAAACGCAGCGAATGGGTGGGGTGGTGAGGGGGAGGTGCGGCAGGCGTGGCAACACAATGTGGCAAGATAAATGGATGGCAAAGCACAAGCTGCAATATGAATAATCGTGCTGCATTTGGCGAAGAGAGCGCGACAGACAGACCCAAACAGAGAGACAGAGAGAGAGAGAGAGAGGGAGAGAGGGAGAGAGGGAGCGAGGGAGCAACGACTGGGCAGCCAAACACTTTTTGTGTGAAAAACTTCACGAGCTGAGAGGGCGACTAACACTGAGTATGGCTCAAGGGGGGCGTGGTGGGCGACGGGGGCGGCGGCGTGAAGGCTAAGAGGGAAACAGCCTCAGTTTGTTTACACAAGCGATTGGCCAAGACGCAGGCGAATGGGCTGTGCTGTTAGCCAAATGCTGGGCGTCAGCCAAAGGAGTGGCCAAAAGTACACAAGATTCACACCGACAGCAACAACAGCAACAACAACAACAACAACAACAACAACAACAACAACAACAGCTTGACAATATTCCTAACACCACACACACACACACACACATAGAGAGAGAGAGAGAGACATTCACACACACACTGAGGAAGTCTTTGCGCTGTCTCTGTCTCAGCTTCCCTTATTGTCTGACCCTTGCCCCATTCACCGCCCAACGCCCACAAACACAACCCCTACACAACCCAACCACCCAACCACCCACCACCCACCGCCTACGGCGCTTGCTTGCCCTCAGAAGACAGTCGCCTACAACACATGCCGTTTGCTGCTGGGCTAGCAAATGGCTAGAATATCCTGCTAAAGCCAACATCATCACTATATATATATATATACCTATATATATATATATATATATATATATATATATATATATATTTATGTACATATAGCTGAAATTGTCGCCCATTATTTGGTCTGCCATTTTGTGCTTTCAATTTGCCATTTTCAGATTGATTTGGCCTCATTTTTATCCGAGGCAAAATCAGAAAAATAAAAAAAAATAATTTGATAAATGTCAAATTTTGCTAACTCTCTCAGCCTCTGCCCTCCTCACTCTCTCTCTCTCTCTCCATCAACTAGCAAGTGCTACCGATCTAATTGCTGCGAATCCTATTACAATTTCGTGTTAAATTATTATCTATGCAATTATTTTGGGAATTGGGTAATCGATGCTTACGTCTTAATCGCTTTGGCATTTCCATTTGCATTGGGATTATTGCCGCTTAATCTGAATATGTAACATAATACCTATTATTTCATCTTGATTGTATGCGCTTTACAGGTTAATTGCGTCAAATTCGGCTGCATGAATTCAATTCAATTCAATTCAATTCAATTGTCTGTTAATTGACGTATGAGAAGTGCATAGAGAGGCAGCTGTTGTTTAGTTGTTATCAGCTATGCTTGAGCAGGATTTGAGGATTTGATTCCATTACCTTTGTTACCTCTCTAGTCAGTTTCTGCATATGCATTTCGCTTTCATTTAACAGCTGAGAATTGCATAGAGAGGCGATTATGTTTCGTTCGCTTTTATTGTATATTATTTGATTAAATATTATTTTATTGCCTCTGTTTCAAAATTCTCTTCAATATTTATTTGATTTCAATTTTTTTTTTCATTTTAATCTATTGCATAAAGATTTTCTAGATAATTTATTTTTAT
>JAWNPR010000061.1:18300000-18372500 GCA_035047405.1 Drosophila stalkeri
CGAGTTGTCGATTGCACAGAAATGCAATAGGCAATAATAAAGAGCTTTAAATGTGAATTCGATAGAAATGTAAAATTCTAGATTGAAGAGCTTTAAGTAGCAAGATTCCCATTTACAAAATGCAATAATAGAGAATCAGATTGTATAAGAAATCAAAATGCAAGAATAAAAAGTTTTAAGAAACAATTGGAAAGAACTGAGAGAATGCAATAAACATTTTACTTTTTTATTCAATATCTGCAAGCTTTTTGTACTTAGTGGCAAATGCTATTAAAGCTTTATCAGCTTTAATAAAATCCTTAAAAATGCACAGATATTTGCAATATTTGCAAATATTTATTGAAGCAATTGAAAAACATTAAACAAATTTACATAAATTGAACTCTAGCAAAAAAAAACCTAATTTATTTAAGAAATATATATATTCAAGCTTTGTTTATCAACTTAAAGCTTTGCAACTTTTATTTTATCAACAAGTTACTTAAATTTATTCATATGCATATCTAAATATTTAAAGCCAACAATTAAATATATTCAAATGGAAATACTGTTGCTCTGGGCTAAAGCTTAATTATATTAAAGCTTAGTTATTGTCATTATTGTAAGCTTGCTTTGTTTCTCACTCTTTTTGTCTATCTTGTCTTCTTTTACGCACTTTCTTTAGGCCACTTTAATTTTCTTCAGAATAACATTCCAAATTGTTGATCTACTCTAAAAGCTTTTGCTAAGCGCTTTCTCAACTTAAGGCTCGCTTCATTTAAACGAATCATTTTTCTATATTAATAATTATATTGGCATAGCTGAAAGCGCAGTTAAGCAGCTTTAAGGGTAATTCACTTAAAGCTCTCAAAGCTTTCGACAACATTTGCACAGCAATTAAAGTCGAGCCAACAACAAGGCGAAAAGCCAAAACAAACAAAAATCGCGTGAAAATGCGCCAAATTGTTAGACGAAACTAAGAAAACAAAAAAATTTGAAGAAAATTGTTGTATACATTATGCAGATGAAGCTGAATGTAGATGAAAAAGGTGTAGCAGGAGCAGGAGCAGCAGCAGGAGCAGAAGCAGGAGCAGCAGCAGGAGCAGGAGGAGGAAATGAAGCAGAGAAGGCGCACAACTTATGTAGCCGAAATCATTTCAGCAATGTGAAGATATAAAAAAGAATTTCAGCTTGGTTTTGACAGGCGAACAGAGTGGAAGGAGAGAGAGAGAGAGAGAGAGAGAGGCAGTGAAGGGCGGTGGGCGGGGCATGGCGTGGGGCTGTTTGTTAGAGTGGGTGGAAACTGAAACTTGCAGCGGTTCAAGTTGAGCACCTGACATTGTCAGACAGCAGCTAGCTAGCAGCCTCTGACTTTGTCTACCTCTCTCACACACTCTCTCTGTCTCTCTTTGCCTTCCACTCTAGCCTAGTCAAGTAACATCGTCTGCATTGACTTGACAGCTTTCAAGAGCTCAATGAAGTGCTTCAGCTGAAGGCCAAAAACCTGCAACTTGAGCAAAATCAATATGATCAAAAAAAAAAAAAAGAAAAAGAAAGAGAGAGAGAGAGAGAGAGAGAGAAGCTTCATAAGCCACAGCAATTGCTCTCTCACTTACTCCCTCTCTCTCTCTTTTTCTCTATGTCTCCCCTTCTCCACTGCTCTCTAAATATTGTTGGCTTCCTGTGCAGGACGCGCGCGCTGTTATAAATTAAATTCGTAATTGATTCCTGAATCCGCAATCCTGCAAATGGGATTACAACACGTTCAAAATCAGCAACAGCAACAGCAACCCCTACTACCAACAACAACAACAACAACAACAACAACAAGCATAGTCGAGTATTTGTCTATAGATACAAAATTGCGTGCGCTGTAAATGAAACTCAAATATTGTTGAGGCCAAACAGACGCATGCAGCAGGGATGCCATGGCAAAGGACGTAAAAGGGACGTCAGCTGGCGCGTTAGTCGCTCAATAGATATAGATATAGATAGATACAACAACATGCATATATATATATCTATATCTGTATATATATATATATAAATTTTAGTTAAGTGCGCGACAATGTGCTCAGCGCTTTCCAACCCTCGCTTAGCCAAAGAAGCATCCATCCAACGGCAATTCCATTCTTCCGCCGGTAATAACAACAGCAACAACAGCAACAACAACAACATCAACAACAACAACAACAACAACAACAACAACAGCAACAACAACAACAATCATCATCATAACAATGGAGCATAGAACACAACACTCAACATTCACTCTATAGAGACTATCCAGCCTCCCCTTATAGTCCGTATTCCCCATGCAGCAAACCAAACTCTCAGCATCCTGGCGCACACTTTCCTTCTCCACACGGCCAACTGCCGACTTTGACCTCGTTGTTCGTCTCTCCGTTTAGCCGCGCTTGCTACACGCTTAACGGCTTACAATAATTTCAATGCCAGCACCCTTAGTACCCACCCAACGCCCACGTTTCTCCTGCCAACTCCCAGCTCACAACTCTGTTTAAAAACTGAATAAAGCAATTGATAGCCGAAAAGAGTGCAGAATTTTGAGTGATTGCAGAAATCGCTTGAGCTTGCCATGGATATTTATATGGATCAAGAGAGAGAGAGAGAGCAGCTGAGAAGAACAAGAAACTCCGATGCAGCTCTATTGAAGCTTGAGGTATAGCAATAAAGGTTGCTTAAAGCTTACTAGAATTCAATTTTATGAACTGCTAACTTTAAGAATTTACTAAGAGAAGCTTGTGCAGGAAGAGCTTTAAGACTTGAGTTTTCAATTGAAACTGATTTGAAATAAAAGTAATTTAACTAAAAGCTCTCGATCAAAGATTTTTCAAGACTAAAACATTAAAGCTTACATTTGCACTCAACACGTTCTTAAACTAATCTTCATTTATTTTAAGCAATAAGAATCTAAAGCTCTACGGCGTAGAGCTTTAAGAATACTAATCTAAAAGCTATGCTGGCTTAAATCATTATTATAATACCAGAAAATTGACTTTATTGAAAGCTACATTGAGTTGAAGAAATTTTAGATTAAAGCTTTAATTAAATTCTAGAAAATTTTACAGTAAGAGGAGAGCACTTTAAGTAATGTAATATGGAAATTTAAAAGAGAGAGAGAGAGCTTTAAGCAATGCCAAAGTTTAAATAGCGAGCTTTAAAGTAATGCAATATGAAAACTTAAAATAAATAGCTTTAAGTAATGCAATATGAAAAGTTTAAAGAGAGAGAGATTTAAGTAATGCAATGAGCAGTAGTAGATATTTGAAATGTTACAGAAATATCTTAAGCTTTAAGAAGATGTAACTTAGAACTTTACACAAGCTAAATTTCTAGAGCTTGAGCAAGTGCTTTAAGCTTTAAGAAATGAAAGAAATGTGTCAGAGTAAAAAAAAAAATCTACCCAGAGCAAATTTGAATATTAAAAAAATGAATGCATGAAATTCGAAACATTTTCTTTATAAATTTAACTTCATCTGAACTTGTTGAGCTTTAAGAGCAAACTCATTAAAGCTTTAAGAAACGCAATAATCAATGGACAATGGTAGTTAGAGCTAAGTGAACTCTTGATGTATGAATGCTGGCAGTTCAGCTAGTTAGCCTGGTATAGTCGGGTAGTCTCTAGCGCACTCTTCAAGGTAAACTGCATGTTGCACTTAGGTAAGTGAGCAGGTAAAGCCAATCAAGTTCTTGCCGCACGTCTAGACGCGGTTCCATTCGGCTTGGCTTTGACTTCATGGCGTATTATGTTTTCCACAGCTGTCAAATTTGATTTGACAAATGTAAATGATATACAGACAGAGAGAGAGAGAGAGAGAGAGAGAGATGAAGAGAGGGAGAGCGGTAGGAGTGAGACAGGTAGACAACAGGTAATTCAGCTAGCTATTTGCATTTGAGTTTGAAATGCGATTTACACCTTTTTGCAGCTCTTCATGCTCGAATGCGTCAGCTGCAGCTATTGATAATGACTGCAGATTAACACATTATCAAATATTTACAACATCCGAGGTGATAAGCGATTATACGCATCGTCGCATCGACTATACGAAAAAAAAAATACAAAACAAAAAAATGGTAAAAGGAACAAGTAGAAGAAGACAGAGAGAGAGAGACAGAGAGAGAAAGACAGAGAGAGAAAGTGAAGCTTTTTCCCAACATTTGAATTGTTTTTAGCCCATTGCAAATGGCCAAGAGCGGGGTATATTGATTTGAGGTAAGCTAAGCCTCTTTTAGCTAGAATTTATTGCGATATCTTAAGAGTTGATCAAGAGAATCAAAACTTAGAGTCGAGTTTTCAAGTATAAGAGCTGAAACTGGCAAATCTATTGTGTCTGGTATTCTGATATGTAGTAGAAAATAGAATAGCAAATCAAATTAGCAACTTTATATAGTAAATTAAATAAAGTATATAAAATATAAGCATTCGATACGAAAATTTTAGTGTCAGTTTTATGCATTGAAAATTTGCTCAAGTTTGTAGATTTAGAAACGAAGTCAGAGATATGGAGTAAAATGGTGTAAAAAAAAAAGAAGCAGATAAGAGTATGCATATCTGTATATATATCTATAAGTCTTTAAAAATAGCTTTCTGCAGAGTACAGGATATTTTCTAGTCGAATACTATAAATTGTAGCTTAAAGCGCATTGAGATTTTGAGTATACAATTAATTAAACAGCTTAAAATTATGAAATACAAAATAAAAAATAATAAAAAATAAATAAATAAATGAATGAATTCCAGCATAGATATAAAAGTACTTTGAGTTGACGAAGAGCTTTAAGTCTGTTTATCTAGTTTAATACTCAAAGTTCAAGATTTTAATAATTGTCTTTGCTAGTCTGAAAAAGATATTTCCAAATTGACAAGTCTTGAGCTATAACTCAATTGAACTAGATTGTATAAACATAAATTTATCTTCTATCTACAGTATCGTACAATCTTAGAACTAGATTATATAATTATAAATCTATCTTTTATCTATGCAATCGTATATCTTTTATCTATATAAGCTTATATATGCATATAGAGATCAATCTATAATACATAAAGTCTTAGTTTATAATCAATTCAGTCAAGATGTACAAACCAAGCTAAAAATTGCTTTAGATGAATTTTTTTTTTGGATATACATTAATAGGTATATATAGAAAGGCAATTTTTGTATATAAAAGTTCGAGTTCGAAATTTGTGAACTGGAATTCAGTTGAATAATGAAATTTGAAATTAAATTAACATTATCTTTGTTAACTAAACAAGATAGAAAACTAAATAGGCCTTAGAAATATTTCAAGTATTTTGCTAAAGTTAAACCAAGAATATTGAAATCCATTAAAGCTTTTTGCTGACAGTGGAAGCTTTAAGTTAGGTTCAAGTAGGCCTAAAGTTCATGTGTAAAAAGAAGCAGAATTCAACTAATAATTAACAGAGTATGCAAATTGTAAATATTTGAATGAGAAACTATGCGCAAGACTTGGGATTAAAGTGGAGAAAAAAATGTAATATATAAAACGAATTTCAATCTGCGACTAAAACAAGTAACTCCGAGTAGATGTGTTAAATAGATATATAACATTATATATAATATATATGATATATATCTATAATATATAGATGCAAATTTAAATAAATATATGTATTTATTTTGCGTTAATCCGTGACGTTGCCGCTGCCAAAAGCAAAAAAATCCAAATGTGAGAAGAATTCTGTTTTAAGGGTTTCGGGATGCAAACCTTTTTCGCTCTTCGCTTAGTTTTATAAACTCTTATTAGTATTTATTTCTTATGCAGTAGCGAAAGGTAAACAAATATATATATATATATTTCTGTATATATATATATATATATATGTAGGTTTGTATGTTTATCACTTGAGCACTGTTGGGTAGTTTAGTGTGTGAGCGAAGTGATTGCAAATTGTATTTTTATTTATTTATTTATTTTTTATTTTTTTATTTTTCAAAAAACTCGCACGTTTTTCTCTCGTCGTTTTCAAAAAAACAAAACAAAAAACTTGACAAAGTTTTGTCGGAGTCACAGAACAAATGGGTCGCGCGACGCGGCAGGGAGAGGCGCGACGGTAAACGCTTGAAACGTTGTAAACGCTCGAGAAACGCTAAACGCAAGAACGTTGAACGCAAGTAGTGTAAACGCAGAGCGTTCAGAGTACGTGTGCTGGGCCGAAACGTGTCCAAGCCAAAGCACCAGGCAGGCAACACAGCCGGGCCGGGTTAAGACAATCGCGGCAGACAAGTCCAAGTCCAAGTCAAAGTTGTCAGCAGAGCGTTGACAGCGACGGCAACGGCGACGTCAACTGCGCAAGCTGTGCGACAAAAATCAACAAGCAGCAACGGCGGCGGCGGTGGCGGCGGCGGCAGCGGGAGCAGAGCGAGAGAGCGCGCGCCGGCTACAAAGTAGCCAACTCTCAAGACAGCCGCAACGGCAGCGGCGGCGGCTGCGACGTTGGCAGCGCGCGCGCCGCTTGTTCACCACGACGCCGCAGACATTAAGTAAAAGCTTAGCCGAGCTTAGCTCAGTTTTGTTGTTGTTGTTGTTGTTGTTGTCGCAGCTGTCGCCAGCGGCGGCTGCAATGCCGCGACAAGCATTTTGACACCGTTTTGTTGTCGTTTTTAGTTCAATTCCTTTTATTGTTGTTGTTGCTGCGGCTGCTGCTGTTGTTGTTGCTGTTGGCGCCCACCCACGCGCCATGCCAGAAACAAAATGGCCGCTCGCTCGCTGCCGCTGCTGTGTGTAAGCGAGAGCGCACAAATACTGATCCTGTCAAAGCATTGCCGACGGCAACGACAGCAACGGCGACAACAGCTCAAATTCGACAAAAATAAATAAATGAAACCAAAAATAAGACGTACAAAGACGAAAACAAAATAAAGAGAGAACAAAAAAAATGAACTGAAAAACTGTTGCACTCGACGCTCTGCCGTCGTGCGTCGCCTGCCGTCGGACGGCATCGAATGACAGGCAGCAAAGCGAGCACGTTGACAGCGTCGCAGCGCTCACAGCGACTAACTCACCACGGCAGCGCGCGACGGCGCTGGCTGCGACGCTGACTATTTGCTCAGTTAATTGGGCAATGGCGAGTGAGCGCAGCAGCGACGCGTGAGTGAAAGAGTGAGTGGAAATCACTCCAAACCGGTTACAGGCGTTACGTGTGCGTGTGTGTGTGTGTGTGTTTGTGTGTGTGTGTGTGTGTTGTATAGGCTGTCTGGAGCCAGGCAAGGATAATGCGTTACGCAGCTTCGCAATAACTTTTATTTTTTATTGCACTGCCAAAAACACCCAAAAGAGCAACGCGCTCGGTGTGAGTATGTGTGTGTGTGTGTGTGTGTGTGTGTGTGTGTGCTGCGTGGGGGCCATTTTTGTCTTGAGCTCCCGCAGGAGCACTTTCTGTGCTACTGCTGCTGCTGCTGCTGCTGCTGCTGCTGCTGTCCTTTAAAGACAGCATAACAGATTTGTCTGTTTGCCCACAATGTTTGCCCTATGTCGGCCAACGAAACTGGAGCAGCAATCAGAGTAGAAGTAGAAGGGCAAGTAGAAGAAGTAGAAGAAGAAGAGCAAAACACGCACACGCATCAAAATAAATTAGAAGGAAAAACTTTATAGCCCAGCCCCAACGAGCGACGCCGCCACCGACCCAAGGCAGCTCTTAAGCCCCATAATAAACGGTTTAGATTTGCACGCTGATTTGCAACTGGAAAAAGAAAAAAAAAAAAAAACAAAACAAAGCGAGAGAGATTGCAGATGGAGATGAAATATTGAATATATTTACTCGACTCGAGATCTGAAATATTGATAACGGCAGTTGCCAAATAAATGCAAATAAAGGAGAGCTGGTGTCATTAATGACAAAAACAAGTAGCAAGAAAATATGAAGATAAAAAAAAAAACAGCAAAAAAACAAAAAAGAAGAAGAAAAATCAAACAAAACAAAAAGAAAAACAAAATTAAATATTTAATAAAAAAAATATGTATAAATAACATGGCAGCAATTGGCAGTCAAGTGTGAGGGAGCGGGAGAGGTAGAGGCGGGCAGCCGGCGGGTTGGCCGAGCGAAATGCTTGTGCGAATGCTTTATCACACGTTACGTAGTAGGTACCGTTGCTGCTGCTGCCGCCGCGACTGCTGCTGGCTGAGAGAAGCGCCAGAACGTAATGAATAAAATATGCAATAAGCATAAAGAAGCAAATATGCAAATTCGGCAAACGTAACGAGTGAACGAGCGAGCGAACGAACGAGCGAACGAACGAGCGAGAGAGAGAGAGATGGCAGCTGAGCAACGCCCACAGCACGACGACCATTTTACATTGCGGAGCAACGTTTGGCATGGGCTGTGGAGTGCGCTCTCTCTTTGCACAGCGTCGACGCTGTGAGAGAGCGTGCAGAACACTCAGCCATCGGCACTGCTCGCACTCGCTGCGAATGCCGCATAGCGTCGTTGAGCGCATTTCGTAGCTGTGGTGAATTTCTGCTATACAGTTTTTTGTCAACTGCTCAAAGGTGTGCGCACGTGTGTGTGTGTGTTCAAGCAACAACAACAATGCGCACGATCGTTTTGTGGGCGGAGCTTAAACGTTAGCATGCGAGCGCTCAGTGTGCGCAAGCGAGACGCAAACAACGGCTCAAACTCAGCGACAGCCACAGCAAGACTCTGACAGTCGCATCCTACACGGCCAGCAATGTCCTGTCCAGCCAAATGGCAGCAATAGCAGCCAGTTCGCATAGCAGCAGCAGGCGGCATTAGACGACTCCTGCTGTGGTCCTTTTATATTTTTCTATATACATACATATATATGTCAATTAAGGTATATGTATTTATGTGTGTGTGTGTGTATTTATGACGTAGCTGCTGCGTACAGCCTGCTTTTTGGCGCGAAATTTTACGCTTTCCGTTACGTAAGGATCAAATGAATTTGTTTGCGTGTTGTGTGCGTTGTTTTTGGTTTTGGTTTTTGTTTTATTGCTCTTAAAAAGGGGGAAATATAAAGCTGAGGTTAATTCAAGAAGAGTTTTATAAATGGTGTTTTTATTATTATTATTTTACTTTTATTTATTGTTTTTAAAAAGAGTAAAAAATTTAATAAAATAAGATATCTAATTATGCAGAATATTTGACTGTTTTCTTAATTGTATATTTTTTAAAATTTATTTTATTTTTATATAATTTTATCAGCTATGCTTAAAATATAATTTAAAAAATAATTATAGAAATTTAATTTACTGAATTTTCATTTAATATTAATTTTTTTTTAATATACATATTCTTTATAATATCAACACAAATTGAATTCATTAAATGCATTTTCTTTGAAATTTTCGTAAAAATATTTCGAAAATGGCGCCGAGCTTGCAGCTGCCACAGCGCATAAAAAAGAAAAAAAAAAAAAAAATAACACAAACAGATGAAAATGAACTGTAAAATGTGCCACAATATGCACAATTGTTAATAATGAGGCATGTGGCACGCATATTCTGCGTGCCCCAAAAAAGGCGAAGAGGAAGAGTGGAGAAGAGGAAGCTACTATTGCATTTGGCATGGCAAAATGAACTCTGGCGCCTGCGCCCAGTCTGCTAATTAGTCGTAGCTGCAGACAGGATTCACCAAAAAGGAGTTGAAGTTGCAAGTGAGCGGGCGGGAGTGGGAGGGGCAGCGTGGGGGTTTGGGATGGGGGTCTCTGCAATACTGGTTGGGGGTGGATCACGTTGTTGTGTTTACTAAACTTTGCATTAAATTTTGGCGCTGCACAGGCGGCGGCAATTAATTTGGAGGCGCAACAAGCGTTCAGAACGTCCAAATGAAGTGTGACGAGCAGCTCTCGTATTCCTCTTCATGGTTCATGCTGGAATACCCTGGAGGAGGCATAGTCAATGGGCAACGAAGGCATTTACTCTAAAGAAAGAAAGAATGTACCCTATAAAGCTATTTAGCTTGAGTTATGGCTATAGAAACCATATTTATATATATTTGTTCGATATTTACCTCAAGTAACTCGACTTTCAGTGCTGGGATAGTAAGTAAATTTGATATATAGCTGTTTGAAGGCATATATAAAGCTAATCCATAGCAAGTGTTCTATTGCCAAGTAAACTTCTCGAGATATTCAAAAGATATAATAGAAAGATTTATAGCCTTCATAAAGAAATCATTGTAAATGATTTTTCTCTCACCTCAAATGTTGTTAAATTTGTTTTTAGTATATTTCTAGTATGCTTCACAGTTTCTTATGCACTTATTTAGCTGCCTCCCCTACATGACCTCAAGTAACTCGACTTCTAAATGATTTATACATAACAAATTTTGCATTTAATTAGTTTGAGACATAAGTAAGTAAATTTTCTTTTTACACAGCTTAAAAATCAATCATAGACGAGTTATTTATTATAATATTTATGATAATATTATAGAGAAGGCTACAATTGGTTGTTAAATTGATATCATATGCTTAGCTCTCTGAGTTATAGAACTTGTCTGTTGCATTTAACTTTTAAAACTCTCTAAATGCATTGCTCCATAGAACAATCTCAAGTAACTTTACTTCTACTTCAGCTAAGCTAAGCAAATTTTCATTTGCCTATAGAAATTGCTTGAATTTAGTTGAATTTAATTGAAAGTCTATATTGAATATGCTAACAGTGCTGGGTATCTGCTAGTCGAGCACACTTATTTTGGTTCTGCTGTTTGTGCTCTTTCCTTTTGCCTTGCATCAGTTGCTTGCGGTTGCGTTGCGTCGTCTCTGCGGCAACTGTACTGCATGCCCCTCGCTCCCGCTCTGCCTCTCTCTCACTCACTCTCTCTCTCTCTGTCTGTCTGTCTGTCTGTAAGTCTATCTCTGTCTAGTGTGGGGCAACGTTTTCCCACCTTGCCACATTCAAATGGATGTGAATGTGAATGGCTTTTGGATGTGCGTGCGTGACAATCTCGCCGCCCTCCTCGACATTATTCGTTTTGGTCTTTTCCAGTTGCATCATTCAACCATGACAATAAAGACTATTTGTTGTTGTTGTTGTTGTTGTTGCTGCTTCTGTTGGCCAAACACTAGGCAACAAATTGTTGTAATTATGGACTCGGTTGCGTTTCGCTTGTCGCTTCCCGATGTCATAATGCCGGTGTTTGTTGTCTCCGTCTCCGCGTGCCCTGCAATTATGGTAAAAGTTGCATGAAACAAATGGCAACAACAACAACAACAACATCAACAACAACAACAGTAGCAGCAACAGCAACAGTAGCCGCAGCAGTGACAACAGTAATAATGACAAAACGTTACATTTTGTATTTATTTTCTTCTCTCTTTTTTTTTTTTTTTTTTTAGTTATAAAATTGTTAATGCTTTTGTTTTCGCAAAATAATAGTTACAACAATAATAACTGTCATGCACCCACACACAATAAGGTGGGGTAGTCAGAGAGCGAGAGAAAGAGAGAGAGAGAGAGAGAGGGAAAGGGAGTCATAGAGAGAGAGGTAGAGAGCGTGCTGAGAGCAACTCTCACATTAGTTTTTCTTAATCAGCATTTCAATGCAATTTTTCGTACTTCATTTGAATCCTTCTCTATATATTAAAGTATATATGATTCCATTCAATATTACAAATTATAGTTTGCCTTGCTTTTTGGTCTAAACTTATCTAATCTAATATAATCGATCATATTTTGAGACATTATTTAGTCAATTGTCCAACAGATTCTCTCACATTGTTCTTGCTGATAGATCATCTATTAGATCGTCATCATATAGTTAGTTATATATCGATTGTTTCTAGCTTATTCTCTACATGATTCATCATAAATGATCATCTATTACATTTTAGATTGTAGATTTTCTTCTATAGAGAGATTTTAGATAGGATTGTAAGTAACACAGATTCTAGATTCTTTTCTAGATCTTAGAGAGGATATAAGATTCTAAATGTTTTCTATATCTTTCCTAGATTCTAGATGTTTTCTTGATCTTCGAGTTATTTTCTTAAAAGTTTTTTAGTTGATCTATGCAATTATCTTATAGAATGTTTGTTCTTATAGCTTGTCTTCTTTATTCTGTAGATCAATATTTCTTTAGAGGAGATGATCTATGTGAAGGTTTGCAAAGCGATCTGAAATCGATATACAATGAACTCAGATTGTTATATTGCTTAAGAGATGTGTTTATAGAACATCTGCTCGATTGTAATACAAATTCTAAGAGATCATTTTACTTATTCCTTTAAAATATTTTCTATCGATTCGAATAAACATTTCGATCTTCTACAATTATCATTTATCAAACATCTTATAGATTGCCCTTTGAAATAATTTTATTGATATTTGTTATTAACATTTTTAATATTTTTTCAAATATATCTTTTCTATAGATTGTATAATGCATAAATTCTCAACTTTTTCCTATGGATTATCATACTCTCTAGCCATAACTATGCCACATTCCTTCAATTTGAATCCAACTCTATTTGAACTGTATCCAAGCTGCTTCTCTCTAGATATTATTCAAGTAAAAATAGTTTTCATAGTTATTCATTCACAGCGCTGCTCCGGAAAGATCTTTCAGCTGATTCCTCTCATAGTTTTCCTCACATATGATTTTCGTATAAGTCTTGCTCGATCCTGAATCGCCTTTCTGCGAACCCGTGAATCCTGTTTATCCTGTCTTGGAAAGCTTTTAGCAATAGATCGTAGGATCAAGTTTTGTCATTCATCTTTTAGGGGTTGCTTGTATAGATATTGGTGAGTTCAGTTCGATTCGAGACCCTCGATCAGCAACAGCTGACACAGCAAGCGTAGCGTGTTGCGTACAGCACATGCACCATGCAACATGCACATGCAACATGCGCAAAAGACATGCAACAAGCTGCCAGCCAGGCAGTGAGGCAACCCCGGCCATGCCAAGCAAACTCTTCTTCTTTCTATGGGCTATTTTGATGATTATTAAACTGTCTACGTGAGTCTTCAGAACGCCAGCGAAGCGAGGAGATAATTATGAGATGCGCCTTGGCCAACTATCCCAGTCGGGCAACCCCCTTCGACAGTGACGTTGGCCCACACCTCCACCAGGCAGGGCAAGTACCGAAACACTCCCTCACCCCCTCACCCCCCCTCGCCGTCTAAATCAACAGCCTTCAAGTGAAATGCAATTTAGCCTAAGTGGCCTCTAGATGTCGTCCTTGGGCAAGCATTTGCTGGGGCTGTTTGGCATCTTGTTGCATTGCTTACATATGCAAGTTCCGTTCATGTTTCCGCTGCAAATACCCCCCCCAAAAAAAAAAAAAAAAAAAAAAAAAACTGTCAACCAGGTCAGCTCATATACACCCTTCTCTACATCCTAACCCTCGATCGTAACCCAGTCCGCTTAACCCTTGGCTGGCGCGTCGAGTGTCGAGTGTGTTGCTTGAGTGGCTGAGCACTTTACGCTTTAGGCTACTTTGGCTGGCTGGCTGGCTGCTGTTCCATGCTGTTCCTCGAAATGTGCTAATAATAATCATGGCAGTCATAACCCCACCTACACACACACACACACACACACACACACACAGTCGCACATACACCCTCGACCGGGGAGCTTGTGACATCAAATGGCATGTTAAATTTTGCACATTTCAGCTGCAGTCAGCAGTCGTCGTCGTCGTCGCCGTCACCCGGAAATATTTTCCACTCATTGCCAGCTACCCCACTTTTCACAGAGTCTCCCTCCCCACCTGCCCCCTGTCCCTGTCACTGGCATTATTAGCTCTCATTTAGGTAAATCCCATTACAGCGAAATGCGAAAAAAACAAAAAATCGAGCAAAAAAAAAAAAAGGAAAAGAAAAAAAGCTCGTTTGACGTTTGGTTGGCTGCGTCGAGTTGTTCGGCTTTGGGGGTGTTTAAAGCGCCCCTACCACCCTACCCGCCTGCACACCTATATAGTCATAGTCCCCCCGCCCCCATTAGACTACACCTCGATTCTTTAAGCTGATTTTGTTGCTAGCAGCGTTTGCCACTCGCAGCTGCCTTAAAGACATCAAGTGAGAGAATTACATTCGATTTGTAATGTATACGTGTATATATATATATATATATATATTTATATATATATATTGAGTATAGTAGTAGATACTTTAAGCTGTATTAGCTATGAGAATTGTTGTTGATTTGATATCTGCTGCACATTTGGAATTGTAGAGGAATGATAAGGAAAAATGTATTGAAATTGAGCTAGATGATAATTAAGTAAAATTATGGAGAAAATTCAGAAGAAGCAGAAAACGAAAGAAGTAGAAAGTTGAAGTAGAAGAAGCAGAAAGAAGAAGAGGCAAAAAGAAAGATATTATAATAGTAGAATAGAATAGATATTATAATAGATAGAATAGAATCAAGAAATTGTAGCAGAAGAAAGTAGATGGATTTTGAGTACAGTTGCCACATGGCTCAAGAAACACCTTGAAGCTAGCTCAATCAGCAAGATTATCCATAAGACTAGAGAGAGAGAGAGTGATGTTGACTGATGATAATAATGGATATGATAATGGAAATATATAGACACGCATCGCACACGTCTTGCAGTCAATGCATATGTATATCAGATGCTTCAATTATTATACAAAGTATTTATTTATTATTCATTATTATTATTCCTTTCTTATGACAGCAAGACTAACGATAAGTTTTCAAATTTTATTAATTTTTGATACTTCACACATCGCTCAGAGCTGTTTTTTGTTTTACATTACGTCAACGTCGAAATTGGCTGGAAAATCTTGTAAGACGAGATGTTTGGGGTTGTGATGAGAGCTTGCTAAAGTTGATTTTGCATTTTTGCCATCCCCTTATTGCCCGTCTGACTGGTAGACTGCTTAAATCTCCTACAAAGTTTTCGTTGCGCCGCTAATGACTCTAAAGACTAAAGAGCTGTCAATGGAATAAGCGAGATTTGCTCCACAATAAAGTCATATTCTCAAAGCCACTAGAAGAGCGAAGCAATGAATTAATTAAATTGTTAATGAATGCTTATAGTAGATTAATTTATTTGAATCTCAGTAATTAATTTTAATTAGGAACTAGGAGTTTGAACTATGGAACTAGCCTTTGTGCGTGAATGAATGAAAATTGATATCATATTTCTTTTGCAAGTCGTTTCTGTATCTCCAAAAACTCGTGCTTAATGTGAGCTACCATGAACTGCAATTCCTTGCAAAACCAACCTAAATCCTAATGTAAATTCTACCTACTAATATATATATAGCATAGGCTAGAATAGATTTCTAAGTTCACAAAGATTTCTCTAGAAATATTTACATTTAACTATGAATTGCCTTAGCTCCCCATATGGCATATATGCTATAGATATTTATCGATATATATCGACATATGCTTTCCATCCACATTGACAAAATGGCGTCCAAATTATGTAAGGAAAACTCCTTGGATTTTCGGTTCGATGCAAAACTCCCCGTCAATTGTCGAGACGAGGTTTTTTTTTTTGCTTTGCTGCAATGGGCGTGGCAAGTGAACGACATGGCCGCGGCGAGTCGCCGAAAGGCAGAAAGCAGAAAGTGTAGAATTACACGTAACTGCGACCCCTAGACCCAGCGCCTAGTCTAGAGTGTAACTTTGCTGACTCTACCTACAGCTACCGCTCCCTCTCCCTCTCCCTCTCCCTCTCTCTCTCTCCCTCCCTCTCTCTTGGTCTCTGTCTTCCCTGTTTAGCTACTCAAATTGTGCAGTTGCAGCCATAATTATTTTTACGGCACATTGCGTTGCAGTAGGCAGTTGCATTGTGGGTGTGGCAAATGGGCGGCTGCGGAGAGCAGGAGACGTAGAAGAGACGTTGGAGTTGCAGTCTCGCAATCTCGGCCCACCTCCCCCCCCCCCCTCCCTTCAACGAGGGCGCGCCATAGAAAATAATAATAAAAATAATTATGCATATGCCACCGTTTGCACACACACACACACACACACACACACGCACATACACTTTGGCTGCTCTGCTGTGGCCCCATGCGCTGCGTCGTCTGCTAATTTAGATGAGCATGCTCGACAGTAATTTGCATGCCAGTTGCAGCAGTTGCAGCAGTTGCAGTCGCCAAAGCGAGTTCCATTCCCACAGCCAAATCCACTAAGAGCCTGCCCCTCTTTTGGATGCACCACCAACACCCACCCCCTCCGCTCCCATCTCACTCCCTCTCTCTCTTGCACTTGCTTTTGCTGAACAGGCACTTGGTGAACTTTTGCTCTATGGCACTGTCAAAGCCGCCTGCACTCTCTTGTTGTTGTTGTTGTTGTTGTTGTTGTTGTTGTCATCATGATTGTTGTTGTTGTTGTTGTTGTAGCTTTTGTGCATATGGGCACGTTGTCTTCCAGTTGGTTGTTGTTGTTGCTGCTGCTGCTGCTGTTGTCACCGATGGCTGTGCCATGTCATTCACACACAAAGTGTGTGACTCTGAGCTAAAATGGCATACACTTGCACACTTTGCCTTGATTCGCCCTCACAGCAACAGCAGCAGCAGCAGCAGCAGCTGTGGGCGTGGCAGCTGCATAGGCGTGCCACTAATTGAGGCAACCAACTGCAGCGACAGCAACTGCACTTCAAGGCGCAACTGTACTGCCAAAGCTCTAATATGAGAAAAGTTGAGCAATAACTGAACTTAGAATTCGCATAGATCATATAGATATAGAATAAAAGTCACTAGATGATATAGCAAGGCAGCTATGCATCAGTTGAACTGGCTAGATAATTAGGTAATCTGAGTTCCTTGACGTTAGAGAGCTTTAAACCGAGCTTAAGTAAATTGATTTGAATTTGTATTTTTGCGTTAGCAAAGGATGAACAGATGAAAGGAGGGAATTGAGAAAGAGCAGTGAAAATAGAGACTATAGTAAAATGGGCTAAAGAAAAGATGCTTGGAAATGAGTTGGTAACATCTTCAAAAAAGTATATCTGAAGAGAGCGTGCGATTTGAAGGCATTGGAATACGCAGGATTCAGTCAAAGCGGTTTTTAGTTAGACGTTAGTCCAAGAGATAGAGAGAGAGAGAGAGAGAGAGAGAGCGAGGGAGCGAGAGAGAGAGAGAAAGAGAGAGAGAGAGAGGGAGAAGTTTTTATCTGTCTGACATAAATCAATAGGTTATCAAAAATATTATTATAAAAAAATTATTAGTTTCTCAATATTATTATTATTAAAATTACCATATTTATTTAAACAATTTCAAACATTATTATTACAACAATAATTATATTATTTTCTTAAAAGACAAATAAAATTGATTTATTTTCATTATTATTATCATTATTGTTATTATTCATTGTTCTGCTCATTCACATTATTATTCATTATTATTCTTTGTACTTGCTCATCATTATTATGATCATCATTATTATTCATTGTTGTCTACAATAAAACTCTTATTCATTATTATTGTTTGTACTATAATTATCATATTATTGTTTGTACTATCATTATCATTATTATTATTATTATAATAGTTATTCATTGGTCTCATCATTAAAATTATTATTCATTAGTATTTAATATTATTAATCGATATTCATTTGTGATCATCATTACTATTATTATTGACTACTATTATCATCATCACAATCATACATAATTGTTATTTCTATTATCATCATTATTATTATTTATCATCATCATCATTATCATTACGCTATTCATCGAGAGAGAGAGAGCAATCCGACTTTGCTTTTATCCAAGTCGAATGCAAAATATTTGATAGTTCCATATCTTAGATACTCTAGGCTTGATCCAATTACCATATACTATATACATATATATATATATATATATATATATATATATATATATAGGCTGATACGCCAGTTGTGCCACAGTCTTGTCGAGTGCTGCCAGAGTGGGGCACTTGAGCGCAATGGCACTCAATTAAAGCATCGCCAACAATAGATAAATCTTGATTGAGTTACGACTAGAGCAAAGATAAAGCAAGGACTGGGTAAATGCTTTCGATTGGCTGACTATGTGCAGAAATGTGAAATGGGGGAGATCCAGAGCGAGAGGGAGAGATGGAGAGAGGGAGAGTGAAAGAGTGAAAGAGTGAAAGAGTGAGGTTAGGTATGCATGCAAATAGAATGCTTGACGATGGCGACGACTTCCAAATGATCCACTGTGCGCCACCTGCAACTAAAATAGAAAAGCGCTAAACAGAGGGCAAGAGAGAGAGAGAGAGAGGGAGAGGGAAAGAGAGTGAGGAAGAGCGGGAGGTAAAAAAAAAAAGGCAGCAGCAACAAATCATGGCTCTGTGTGTGCGGTGCCACGTCAACAAACGGAAGCCATGCCAAAGCAAGAACACAAACACACACATAGAGAGAGAGAGAGAGAGAGGCAGGGAGAGTGTGTGAGAGAGAGAGCTTGGCAATCAAACTGTAAACTATGGACGACGCCATTGCTGATGTGTGCCGAGCGAATTTTACCGCCCAAAGTGCTGGCAGCGACGCCGCCAGACCAAAGCCCAAAGTGGACATGGAGGTGCATGTGGCAAGTGGTAAGTGGCAAGTGGTAAGTGGCAAGTGGCAAGTGGCATGTGGCATGTGCTGCATGCCAGCCAAGCTACAGCTACATCTATAGCTATAGCTATAGCTATAGCTATAGCTAACATAGCCATAGCATTACCCGCTGTCTCGCTGGTGCGGGGCGACAGCTTTTTATGCCACTCAGCCGCCTCATTGTTGGTAGTTTTTCTGCTGCTCGCGCTCAAAGCGCTACAATGGCGTGAAATAATATGCAAAATACTTGCCAACACACACACACACTCGCACACACTCGCACACACTCGCACACACTCACTCATACTCTCTCTCTTATGGGCATGGCATATTAGCCACTCCATAAAAAAAGGAAAACGTCGACGGCTGCTGACGAGTGGTGTTGATCGCCGCACGGCTGCTAATTAGGCCACTTAGAGGCAGAGCCGGAGACGCAGCCGTAGTCGCAGTCGCAGTCGCAGTCGCAGTCGCTGTACTCCGGGCTGTTTTACAGGAAATCACAAGAACTCAGGCAAGGCAGCCCAAAAAAAAAAAAAAAAACCCAACATATATGCATATAGAGAAAAGAAAAGGGGTTGTTAGCATACCGTTCTCACCTCCCCCTACCTAGGCAGTTGCAGCAACCATTATTGCTCCATGTATGTGTATGTGTTTGCGTGTGAAGGAGGTCAATGCATTGGCTCCGGCACTTGACAGCTACGCTCAAGCCCAGCCCAGCCCAGCCCAGCCCAGCCCAGTCCTGGCCAGCCCTAGGGGTGCGGCTGCTCAAGCAGGGAGGAGCTTTAAGGCTTTAAGAACAAACATACACAAAAATAAATATATGCCTAGCTCCAGAGATGTAGCCCATAATAATATAAAATAAATAGATTGAATGACAAATTTTAGCTATATATTGTATAAGCTCTCAGATAAAACAAAGTTGATGATATTACAATATAATATTTTAACATAGATTGTCATATAAATAAATTGGTTTATAGAACGTAGAAATTCCATGGAAGAACTAAAGAATTAGGTAGGCAAGGCTACTCAGTCTAATGGATTGATTAGGAATATTTAATTTATGAAATTAGCTTGTATCAGATCTCAAGTTTTATAGGCTGACTTACCTTTAAAAATGCATATCTCAAGACGATCAATAACTAATATGAGAATATGGGATTAAGTATGTAACATATAATAGGCTTTTGGCGAGCTCTGTCTACAGCTCCACCAAGTATTATGAAAAAAATAAATAACCAAAAATAAACATTCTTTTATTAAATTTTAATAATATAATTTAATTTAAAATATATATGTCAAATATTTTGTTTTTATATTAAATATTAATAATACATAAATTTATATTTATTATTTATTTTTATTTTATTATTATATTTTTTAATTATTTCTATAAAAAATTTTCATTCGAATTTATTTAGTATTAATCTGAAATTTATATTTGAAAAAATATAATTAAAAAAAAAATTAATAAACAAAAATTGTTTTTAAATAATGAAATTATTTTTTTAAATAATTAAATTAATTAATTAAATAATTAAATAATTATAGGTATACATTTAAAAGTATATGTTTATAGATAAGTAAATAAAGATGTTAAATAATATTAAAATAAATATAAACAAATGTTTTCAATAATATTTATTGAATATAAAATATATGAAAATAAATATAAATAAATATTTTCCAAAATATTTATTTTAAAATAAAAAAATAAATAAATATTTAATTTTTAAATAAAAATAAATTAATGAAAATTAATATATTATCGTAAATATTTATTTATATGTATTTATTTTAAAATTTATATTTTTTATTTATATTATTTCCTATTTATATATATATATATTTCCTTATTTATATATATTTTAAAATAAATATAAATTAATATTAAAAAAAATATATATATATGTATATTAATTTAAATTTAATTATTTTAAAGCTATTTTTATTTTAAATGGATTTTTAAATTGTAAACATATAATATGTTTTTATATAGACAGAAATAAATATTCCATTTAAATAAATAATAATTTATTTATCCAAATAAACAATGAGAGCGACAGCTGCTGACAACGACAAGAGCAAACAGTTATTAGCATATCGCAGTTACCTCTATAAGCTTACACACACCCACACACACACACACACACACACATAGACACACCCACACACACAGAGACACATAGACAGATGTAGCTGCCGTCTCAATGAATGAAATTCAAGCACAGGATATGCGGCACTTTTGATCAAGATTGAACGGCTTAGACTCTCTTTAGCAAAAGTATAAAAAAAAAGAGTAGAGATAACAAAAAAAAAAACAAAAAAAAAACGAAGTTGAACAACAAAAAGATCAGAGAGACGCGACCGATGAATGAAGCGAGGCGAAACTTTGGTAATTCGAGCCGCCTGAAAGGATATACACTGCAGGATAACTCGAAACAGCGAACAGATAATGCGAACACCGCACAGCTCACAGCTCACAGCTCACAGCTCACAGCTCACAGATTTGCTGCTTAAGCAAATGACTTGTCTTCATTAAGACCAAGGAGAAGCTCGAGTTGAAGTTAAGCGGGCAGCAGGGAGAGATTGGAGGTGGTTACAGGTGAGCTGAAAGTGAATAGAGGCAACTGATTTGCGATATTAGCATAAGGCCAATTAAATTAGATATGAAAGAGCAAGATCAAACAGAGAGAAGATTAAATGTCGGAATAGAATAGCATAGACGGGGTCAACAATTTTACAGATTCTTCCGTAATGCAGGAGCCAAACAGACTATCATACTTCAATAGCAGAGAAAAGCTACGAATGGACTAAATGTCAAATGGATAGAATGAATGAATGATGGGGTGATCGGACGGACGCGTAGACTGGCGAACAGAGCAATGAACCTACGTACGGACGGACGGGCGGACAGGCAGACAGACGGCCGGGCTGTTGGATAGATGGGTGGTTTGAGAGATGGACAAACGAACGGACGGACAGACAGAAAATGGGGTATTTTGGCAGTAGAATGAACAGAAGTCGGAAAGACAGACAGACAGAGTGGTCGAACGGACGGATAGGTAGCTAGCGAACAGGATGAACGTACACTCATACGATACTGCGATAGGAGAGCAGACGGAGCTGTCCGACAAGATAGCCAAAGAGCAAGATGGGATCTTACAAAAATTAATTAATTCTTTTCAATAAAAATATATAAAATTTAACAAGTTATTTTCGAAATAATCTCATATATATTTATTAAATATATTTGTATATGAAATGAAATGAAAAATAATTCAAAAAGTAAATATTATTTTAATAGAAGAAGCTGAAGTGAAGAATGTTGCCTTGTAATTATAATATAATAATATTTAATAATAATAATAATAATAATAATAATAATAATAATAATAATAATAATAATAATAATAATAATAATAATAATAATAATAATAATAATAATAATAATAATAATAATAATAATAATAATAATAATAATAATAATAATATGGAATTTATGTATATAGAGTTGTCCAACTAAAGAAGCATATGTGTTAGGTCAAATATAATTAAAATCATTCAAAACTTCTACTCAAATCAATTTCGAAAATTCAATGCTTTTTCTAAGCCTCATTTAGTCATCTCTATAAGACTTGGTCGAGTCCATGGAGCCCATAATTTTTGTGCTCTAACTTCGGTTCGGGCTCGTGATGGATGTTTCTGTGAGACGGGCACAAAAAATGTTTACGGGCTGTTGTGAAGCGCGGACAGATGACGTGACCCTTGGGCAATCCGGCATAAATTGGCGACAGTTCGTCGGAAAACGTCAGCACGGTGGTCTCTATGCGAGTATGTCAATTAAGGTCCAACAGCCGCTGATTTATGCAATTGCCCCAAGACGAATCTCTCAAATGTTGATGCCAAGTTAGCGGCGATCGAGACGCAGATCGAAGCGGAGTTCGGGGCTGAGGCAACGAGCTGGCGGGGCTACTTCCTTCCGTTACAGTTGCTCACAAAAAAAAAAAAATAAAATAAACAAAAATAAGAACCAAAAAAAAAAACTCCAAATTCATATATATATATATTTGTTTGTTTTTTTTTTTTTTTTTTGTACAGTGGAGCCCGCTAATTGGCGGACGTCGCGTACGGTGCGTGCCCCAAAACGAAAACTTGATAATAACTTCTTCAACGAGCGCCATGAAGTGAAATTATTCGGGTAAACATGCACGCTAATTACAAAGCCTCAAACGATCCTCAAAAAAAAAAAAAAAATAAAAAAAAAAAAAAATAATAAACAGCAAAAAAATCGTTGCTATTAAGAGCCAAATGGAGTTTATCGAAAAACAAAACCGAACACTGAATGCCTTATAAAAAAATTTTAGTGATTTCTTACAATTTATCTAAAAAAAACATGTTAAATATTTATAAATAAAATTATAAATAAAATTTTACAATTTCCATTATTATTTATTTATTATTGAAGCTTAATAATAAGATGATAATATATTAATAAATATCTTTATCAAATAAAAAAAAAATAAATAAAATAAAATGATGTAATTTTTATATTTCTGGCTAAGAGATCTTTTAATATTTATAGGTTTACTACATAGAAATATTCATAAATAGTTATCAAAAATATATATATATAATTCATACAGAATAGTAAAATTATTTTAAAAATATTTTTAAGGAGAAAATTTTTTGTATCTGAATTGAGGTCTACAAATACATAACAATAAAAATAAAAATAAAAAAACATAAACAATTAAATTCAAGAATACAAAATATTTGGTATTTTATATATTTTCTTTATAAGTTTATATTTAAAAAAAAAGTTGTATATATTTATTTTTTAAATTTTGTGTAAATTAAGTTTTTTTCTAAAAAAATTTAAAATTTAAAAGCAGTAAATTAAATACTGAAATATAAAACTTTCGCTATTGTTATTTAGCTTAGTAAAAATAAAAATAAAAATTAATTCTAAAATTATTTCCAAAGTATTCGCAAAGTAGGCGAAATACATATAAGCCTAACCGTATCTTAATATACATGAGTCTAGACATCTATCAATCTAATGCCTTTCTACAACCCAATTGCCGTCATCATCATCAGCATTAGCATTAGCATCAGCATCAGCATCAGCATCAACATCGTGCCACTTAACATATTTCCCAACATATTCATGGCAACCCCTGGGCAAGAGTATAGCAAAGAAACAAAAAACAACAACAATAAAAACAGAAGAAGACAAAAAAAAAATAAAAATAAAAAAAAAAAGATGATATGATATTTTATGAATCAATTCAGAAGAGCGCCAAGTGGACCACCGTCGCTGTCGCTCTTGCTGTTGCTGTTGCTGTTGCTGTCAGCGTTAGCGTCGCTGCCGGCGTCACCGTCGACGTCGAACGTCGGGCACACGAATATCGCCAACGTCGTCGTGCAGTTAGCGAATGAGCCACTTAAAGAGCCACAAATAATAATAACGACTTTAACGACAAGCAGCACAGCAACAAGATCAGACCCACGCCCCTAAAAAGCAAAAAAAACAAAAAACAAAAAAAATGAAAAAGAAAATAAAATCTGCCACGCCTCCCCCCTAGCATCTCTGCGGACCCCCGCTGTCCAGTTCAGTCCAGAGCCACACAGCAAGCTGGCGGAGTCTGTCCGAAACAAAGTTGAGCTCTTCGCGTCCGCCCGCTTATGACTTGAAGTGAAGTTTTTGATTATGACGAGAGCCAGCCTAATGATCATCATCAGCAACATCATCATCATCATCATCATCGTCAACATCAAGCTGAAGCTGAGCAAGTGAGGCCTCGCCTTAACAAGCTTAAACGAACAGGTTTATTATGATATGATTCTTGGTCAGGCTCAGGCTCAGTCTCAGTCTCAGTCTCAGCGTGAGCCTTAGCTATACAATGACTCTCAAACTGTAGGCGAGCCTGCGATAGCCATTAAAGTCAATAGTCCAGCTGCAATTGTATCACAGCTTATAATTAAACTTTACTAATAAGCACACCTATGGCAGCAGCTGCAGCACAAGTTTGCACGACTGCACAGATACCCTAGCTGCTGGGATATTTGAGTATAGATAGAGCGAGGCAGTCGACTCTTGAGATACTCAAACTCTACTGCTTAACTTTCAGTTGAAGCTAAAAAGTTTTTATCATTGAACTTTGAATATCAAACGATTTCGTAAAGTTTATGGTCAGCCTGAAAAATCTAGATTGAATATTGAATGGAATCAATATTGAGGTTAGGGGACGAGCTTATAATGCAGAAAGACTCAAGAGATAGGTAATATAACTAGGATAACTAGAAGAGCGGGCAAAGTGTGTTTAAATATCGTAATTTATTTTATATATATAGATAAAGTATAATAAATAAAATACATTCATATATATAGAATATATTTAAAATTTTAAACTTCATTCAATCATATAATATTAACTTTTCCAAAGCAAAGCAAAGGGAACTCATTCCATCTATAGATCAAATCTAATTGACTCTTTAAGTTGCCTATTTACGAGCAAGCCTCTTTAATTTCCGAGCTCTTGTAAAAATATCTTTTTACACATTCTCCACATAAACTTTCTTTTTTTACTGTCAACTATATGCTTTATAGATATTTCATGTCTCGCGAGTTAAGCTCCATGCGGCTTTGCCTTTAATCCTTTGCCATATCTGTGAAAACGCTGCGAATTTCCCGCATGATTTGACGCCATTTCAGCTGAATATGCAAATTAATATGTGTAACATTTGTTGTGTGTGTGTGTGTGTGTGTTTATGTTGGCTAGCAACGTGTTGAGGTGTGAGATTGTCGCTGCGATTGCCCGGCGGGCTCTGTCCATTAGGCAGGCGTCGGAGGTGCAAATATTTGTTGACAGCAGCACATCAACGGCAGGTGTGCAATTCAACTGTCAATATCGAATTTCGAAGTCGAAATCAAAATGTTCGCAATAAATATGCGTAAATATGTATACAAGTTGAGTTGATTTATCTATGAGTCGCAAAGTTACCTACAAATGGAGCTAATGGATTAGCTGTCATTAAAGAGTATCTGAATTGTTCGAATTCGAAAGAGTTAGGCATATTCGAAAATCTAAAAAGCTCTGCTTGAAAAAATAGACTTGGATACAGTATGAAATCTTTAAAGTCTCGGGATTAAGGGTTTTATTCGAAATAAAGGAAAATTAGGTTAGGAAGAGAACTCAATTAACTAGATTAATAATTCAGCGAGCTTCATATACTCTGCGAACTATAGTGCAGTCACAATGATGTGTTCTTGGCCAATTCGAATTAGTGACTCGCATTTATACTTAAGGAACTTTAATTTTCCCTTTGCACTCCTTTCTGCTCCATCAATTTAGCTGCACGCTCTTCTCGGAGCATTAAAACCCAGCTGAATGCAGTGCTTGGACTTGGTCACGGTCTTGACTGTGCTGCGATTTGGGTCTCTCTAACGGCCAATCTCAATAGACCCATCACATCCGCGCGTAATAAAATGCACGCACGCACCGTCGACACCACCAACTGGCCAATGATTTGATGGGGCTAGAGAGGAGGGGGGGGGGGAGTGTTTGGTAGACCGTATTGTAGCTGTAGGCTAAAGGTGCTGCATCCGTTCCATCTCTCTTTCGCTTTGCTCATCATCTAATCAAAATCAACGATCATCACGTTGAAAGCCCTTAAAATGGGTAAAGCATGCGGCGCGCATGTAGGTCGTATCCCATCCTCCTCCTCCTCCTCCGCCGCCGCCGCCTCCGTCTCCTGCTCCGCCAGTTGTCTGTTGCGTGTTTGGTCATTTGTAACACCTAACGGTTGATTCGTATAATTTTTGATTTGAAACATTATAATTAACATAAGCTGATGCGTGCGCCTCTCGCCAATGCCCAATTGGGGCTTCTCATTGATTGAATGGGGACTTTGGGATGCGGGCTGCCCTGCCCAGCCTACCCTGTGCCCCATTAGCATTTATATTTGGGAACTTGGCTGCCAGATTAGCTGTGCATGTTAGCAAGAAACGTGCAAAATCGATATTGAACAAGAAATGTTATCGTTAATCGATATGCATAGTTTGTGATTGATTGTGATTTGCCTTAGTCCTGGGGCACATTTCAGAAGGATTTCAAATTGAATGAGATTCTTGAGTAAGTGCCAAAGAACTCTTAAATGTTAACGTTTATTATCGATAACAGAGCTCGAGTTATCGCATTTCTAGTCAACTTCGAATTAACAATTTCTTATTATTTCTTTATCCTTAGCAAAAATGTTAAATGAAATATTTTCTTTATCAACAATTTAACGGTTATCGATTATTATCGATATTTAAGAAAAACTTATAATAAGAGTTAAGCAGCATGAATTATGGAAGGAATTTATTGTCAGGTAAAGCTTTTTGGAAGGAGAAGCAAAAGATTAGTGTAAGATCATTGATAGTTAAGTAAACTAAGGAAAACTATATATTATTTCTAATTATCTTTCATTATTGACCATTAAGATTGAGATAGATAAAAACATTTGTTCTTTTCGATTAAAATAAACCTGAAAATGCCGCATTTTACATATATAAGGAAATTCCTATGATTGTTAAGGCTAATCAAGCTAAATATAAAGTCTAGAAACAAACGGAATTAGGTATAAGATATCTCAAGAGAGAGAGAGAGAGAGAGAGAGAGAGACTAACTGCTGAGACTAGCAATAAACAAGAGCCTATAACTAATGTTGAGCTAAGATCTCTCTAGCTGCATAAGCAAAGCTGCATAGGATGGAGTGTATTCAGTAGAGAGGTGGCTCAAGGATAGGGAGTATATGCACAACTGTTCAGTTAGACCACCCAATATCAGAGACAAGACGAAAGGCAAACTACGAAAAAGAAGCAAACGAAAAAAGAAACAACAAAATTGTCAACATTCGCAATTGTTGTTTGACCCATGCGACGAATTTTTTCTTTTTTATTTTCTTTTTTTTTTTTGCAATGTCCAGTGGCCGGCGGGAGCATGAGGCAACAACAACAACAACAACAACAACAACAACAACAGCAACGATTGCAATGTCTATTGAAGCAATACGAAGACGTAGGCTCTATACAAAATGTTGTCGAAACGAGAAGGCGTGGCCGAGGAGGCGAGGCGGCAAGGGGCTACGATTGGCCACCCACGCGGCCAACGGGGCGTATGAAAAACAATTTTCGAGCTGGCCTCGCCGATGCGATGCAACAACAACAAAAGCGAGCATTGTTGTTGCTATTTGTTGTTCGTTGGTTGTTGTTGCCATTGCTGTTCGTTGTTCGTTGGTTGTTGTTGTTGTTGTTGCTGTTGTTGTTGTTGCTGTTGTTGTCTTTCAACATTTTGACTTGTTGTGATTATGGCGGGCGGCCGTCAGCATCGTCAACGTTGTCGTTCGTTGATTTCATAATCTCTTCCGTTTGCCAGTTGATGTTGCTGTTGCTGCTGCTGGTTGTTGTTGCTGGTTGTTGTTGTTGCTGTAGATTTGTGGGTGACCGCGCACTCTCTAAAAACGTCAATCACTCAATTAAACTTAATTATAATTGCGAAGCGATGATGGCGGGCGGCCAGTTTGTTGAATAAATTCCAAAAAAAAAAGAAAAAAAAGAAACAACAAATAAATAAAAATAAAAATAAAAACTATGGCTAAGGGCTTTTGTTGTTGTTGTAGCAATTGTTGTTGTTGCTGCTCGTTGAGATTTTCAAGAAATTCGCAGAAAATTGTAAATGCACGACGCTGAAAGCTGGACAATGATGATGTTGATGATGTTGATAATGATGATGGCGACGAAGCTGCCGCCGCCACCGCCACCAGCAACAGCACCACCATTGCCAGCACCACCAGCACCACTTTGCTGGCTTCAAAATTTTGCCTGACTTGTCTGTGCTTCGCATTTTGATTGGCCTGGCCTGAGAAACTGAACGAGCCGAGCTGTGCAGAGCAGAGTTTACATGTTGTTGTCGCGTTATGCAAAATGCCTCCACAAACAGATCCCTCCGCGCACCACCTAACCACCATGCCATGGGGCGCCCACCCAGAAGACGTAGCGAATGGCCACTGGCCACGACGGATCGTGGCGGAGTGAAGCAAATGATTATAAGTGGGAGGATCTACTGTTCTCTCCCTCTCACTCCCTCTCTCTCTCTCTCTCATGACTACTTTCACCTAGACGACAGCTGGAGCATAACCCTTGCGGCTACGCTTAAAGATCACTTCACACACGCTGACATAAGCTAGGATGAGAGAAGTAGAGACGTAGAGGAGGGCCTCTCATACAGAGGGTCTCTCTACGCACTTGCACAACAATTGTAATGTCTCAACATTCGCAAAGACTCTTTTACGACATAATGAACGCAACGTGTGGGCGTCAACTGCCTCGACCACTGGAGCGACACGCACGAAAAAAACAGAACAAGCAACGTAAGCTATGAGAGAATTGCACGACTAGCAGATACCTAAGTTTATAATGCATAAGCGCGAGTATTCATTGGCCATCGATATGCGTATATATGACAATCAATTCATGAATTCTAGGAATTCATCAAAGATCAAGTTGAAAAAGTTTTGATATTATTATTAATATTATTAGATATCCATAAAAAAAAGAAGATAAAGCCATAATGCATATAATCATATGAAAATATGCACATATATACACATACATATATTCCATATATAAAATATCTAATCCTCAGCTTAAGTCCCATTGAATGGAGAGCGAAAGGATAAACTCAGCTAGTTGTCCATTATAATTCTCTGATAGACAATCAACCCCGTTAACACATCTATCAATGGGTATATATACATATATTGTAACTGAACGAGAGGTGCATAAGATGGACAGCGAAGAAGCATCGAAGCGCTGCCTTCGACCGTTGTCACATATTTTTACGCTTTTCCGATTTGTGCCAAGAAATTTGCGTTGCTTTGACTTGGCCTGTATAATTAGGGGTGGGGGAGGGGGAGGGGGGGCGTTATTTGTTGTCGGTTGGCCGATTGACAAACTGTTGGCCAATTTGTGGCTGGTTGTTTCCAAATTGCAATTGCATTCGCAATTATAAATTAGCCAAGTCACAAAAGGAAGCCACCTGTAAAATAACAATTGATGTCATATGTAATTGTCGATGCCGGAAAATTCAAGTTTGATGATAAAGAAGATGCCGCTAAAAGCAAGTTAACTTTGAATTGAGATCGTATGTATATATATAGAGAGAGAGAGAGAGTTAGAAAAAGGGAGGGGAAAGAGAGAGAGAAAGAGATAGTGGGTGTGTAAGTGAGAGAGAGAGAGAGAGTAATAGACAGAGGAAAAAGAGATACATTTACATATATATATATACATATATATATATATATATATATATAGAGTTAAGATTCCGAATTATTTCACCTACCTTATCATTATAGATGCCAAAGGATTACCAATATATATATATATACTTTAATAACTCGATTATCCTTAATAGGATACTTATCTCCTATAGACTACTCATCTTTAGGATTCGACATAAATATTCTATTTCATACCAGCGACAACTTTTCCTATTTGTCTCTGCTTTAATTTTATTTAAATAAAAAAAAATGGGTTATGCATAATTTAGTTCAATTTAAAAAATATATATATATATTTTTTTTTAAACTCTAAAAAAAAGTTTGCTAAATATTTGACATCAGGCTAAACTACACAAATTAAAATTGAATTATATGAAATAAAAATTTTGAATTTCTGCATCATTTTGGCAATTTAAGTGCAAGCCACAAGAAAGAAAAAACTCCATATCTAGAACTTTGTTTAAAAGATGAAGATTTTTCGTAAAATTTGTTAATGTTTTTTTTTACATTTTTTTTTTAAATATATATTTTTGTATATTATTTATATATATGCATATAATTTTTTAAATATATATATATATATATATATATATATATTTTTTATAATATAAAATTCTTTTTTTTTTGTGTGTATTTTGTATTATTCCTGAAGGATTTTCATAGATTGAAGCTTAATTTGCTACTGTATTAACTAGTCAAAAAAAATATAAAATCTGAGAACTAGGAGAAGTAATATTATTTATTACGTATTCAGCTAAAGACATTTTATTGCCAGTAATAGGCCGTTCACATCAAGCATCAAGCCTAACATCATTATTCATCCAAGTCCAAGGCTTAGCTCAAGAAGCAGAAGAAGAAGCGAAAGTATTACGGACAAACTGTTTGCCTTAACCTGAGATTAGATGCTTCTTGTATATTGGATCAGCTTCTGTTTTTTGTTTTTGTTTTTTTTTTGTTTTTTGTTTTTCTTTTTTTCTTGTTTTCTATTTTTTTTTTTCTGTTTTCTTTACGGATTGAGAAATTCGCACAGCTGTCTTGGGCCAGGAAACTTTTGTTTGTTATCATATATCACATACACACATATGTGTATGTGTGTGTGTATAGTACATTATGGGGGTGTGCCTGTGTGTGTGTGTTTGAGTGCTCAGTGATAGTTTCAGCGAATTTACCCGCCCGCCCGCACTCGAATCAGTCAAGTAGATTTAATTGCAGCTAGCCCTCAATTTCATTTCATTCGATTCATTCCATTTTCCCAAATTTATTTTATTTTTCGTTTTTTTTTTTTTTTGTATTTTCATCTTTGCTTCATTTTGATGATTTCTCTCAAATGTTCTCAACTTTCATTGATTTCAATTGTTGCATTGCGGAAAAACTATCGATTGCAATGCGGACGTGGATTGCTTTTGTCTCGACCTTCTAATGCGGGGGTTGGTTAACGGGGCCCACGTTAACAATGGCACAAAATCGTTTAGGGCCATTAAGTGTGCCTGCCTTGGGTTATTGTTGTTGTAGCTCTGCTTCTTTCTAGTTGTTGTGAAAAACAGAATAGACAAGAAATAACAACAGCAACAAGAAGAACGGGATCAGCTCACGCCCCGCTTAGCCCGTAGCCTCAGTTGCCTTCATTTACGCTCGCTCTCTATCACTCACTAACACTCTCTCTCTCTCTCTCTCTCTATCTATCTCTCTCTTACACATACAGCTTAGCTGGCAGCTTAGTAATCGATCTTTTGTTATCTGCCGGCAGGTGGCGCTGTTCGATCGCTCAATTGGTCGCCCCCACACACACGCATAGCCGCCATCTCTCTCTCTCTCTCTCTCTCTCTCTCTCACTCGCTCTCTCCTCCTACTCTGCTATTCCTCTTCAGTTGTTTGGGCACTTTACGCGTAATTGCCGCACATTGTTCTTATTGCTCTTGTTGTTGTTGTTGCTGCTGTTGTTGCTGTTGTTGCTGCTGCTGTTGCTGCTGTCGGCTTGGGCCCATTCATCAAAGCCCATCGATTGGCATTGGGTCTGCCATCGACTGCGTCCGCTCCTCTGTCGCTTTGTCTCTTCGTCTCTCTTGCTAAACAAGACCTATTATTTGTAGGTCATAAATTTTATTGCTCTCAACTGCCGCTGCAGCAATTAAATCTCAATGGGTTTTGCACAGTGCATTTGGTTGAAAGCGAATGGTGGGTGAAGGGCGGATGACGGATGGCGGGGGCGGGGGCGGAGGCAATGGTGTTGGTTGTTGTTGGGTACTCGCAACATTGTCAACCCATCGCAGCCCATCCCTTGGCAAATATTTTGACATTCTGCACAAGCGAAAAACTAATCTAATGAGCCACGTTCCCTGGGCGCGGCCAGCGATGCTGCGATCAGCTGATGTTTATCAACATTTCAGTTTAGCTGCTAACTGGGCTTTTAATGGTCGTGCCCGTTGGCCGCCATTAGCCACAGCTATCGATTTATCTAATAGCTGCACTCTCTCTCTCGCTCTCTCTTCCATCTTTCTATATCTCATATTGAAGCAGGGATATATTGCGGTTGATTATCCCAATCAGATAGCATTTGTGTTAAAGCTCGCCTCTCACAGTCACTTTCCTTTGGATAGATAACTCACTTGAGGCAATTGTTTTCATTAGGTTTGACTGGGCTAGAATGGATTTCATAAACTCTAGCACAGCTTGCATTTGAGTTAGTTAAATATTATTAGATATATGTTCAGAGATAATCACTTGTCTTGGCTTGCTGGGAAACTCTTTCAATGAGAAGTCTTGTTTATCTACATATATGAATATCTATATATATATATATTTATGTATATATATTAATTAAGTAGTTGCCTTGCATTTCTCAACTCTCTGTAGTCTAAGCAACTAAGATGAGATGAACTCTAAGGGTTAGCTAGCAAAGGTTTTCTAGGCAAACTTCTCTACTTTGGTTAGTTTCTGTGAATGTGTTCTCATCATTTAGATCGCGGAAATGATGTCTGTTCCAGCCAGGTCAAGCCAGCCACACCCAGTCACATATTCCATACATAATCTCTATTGCCCATGTCTGGTTTGGCTAGTGCCATAAAGAGTCGAGCGGATGCATTTTGCGCAGAGGCGCCTTCGTCCGGCGCTTGGCTAAACGGGCTACGTGACGCCATCAGGTGGATGTGGCAGTGGCAGTGGCAGTGGCAGTGGTTGCAGTGCCACAGACCCGCAGCAATTCACAGCAATCAGCAGCAATCGCTTGGACAAAGTCAACCCTTTGATTAAAAGTCAACTCCTGCGGCTGCTGCTGCTGCTGCTGCTGCTGCTGTTGGGGTCGACTCGCTGTGATTCTATTAGCAATTCCGCTGAAATCGAGTCGCATCTCTAAAACCGTTATGGGCCAGTCAAACAGCGCCACTGAGGGCGACGGTGGTGGTGGTGCTGGTGGTGCTGGTGGTGCGGGACGGTTCGTCATTGCTGGCATCAAAGGGCAGCGCCACTTGGCAGGCCGTTCCGTGCCGTCAGAGAGTTGCGCGCTTCAGCGAAAACAGTAGCGCCGGCTGCTAACGTCACTTGCGACAAACAACAACAACAACAACAACAACGAGAGCAACGAGAGCAACAGCCAAAACAAACAAAATGCAAAAAGTTCAAAGCCTAATGCGAAAAATTCGCAGAAATCTGTCATCGCCTTGTCAACGCGGCATCAACGGCAGCAGGAAGCTGTGTTCAGAGTGTGAGAAAGAGCGGGTGTAACAGACAGACAGAGTGAAACAGAAAAGCCAGAGAGAGAGAGAGCGAGAGAGAGAGGGAGAGAGAGAGAGGGAGTGTGTGTGAAAGAGGTAGAGCTAGGGCGAGCAAGAGATTCATTGAGCAGCCCACAAGCTCGTGGCGCAGCCTAACTGCCTCCCATCAAGCAGCACAGTGCGACCCGCAGCAACAAACCCACACACACACACACACACACACACACACAACACACACACTCGCACAACAAATAAAGAAAAGCAACAACAAAATATGTTTCCATCAAAAATCAGTGGCACGTCGAGCGATCATATCGAAAAACATCTCGCTGCAAATTTCCTGCCAGCGTCCAGAGATAAGCTACCAAGTGTAGGAGTAGCTCCACATTCGAGTCTGCTGGAGTCGTCTGTGACTTCAACTGGCGTCTATCAAAAGTGTTTATACGCTTGCCAAAAAAACAACAAAAAAACAAAAAGAAAATAAAGTCAGCAACAGTCATTGGGAACATGCACATAGAGAATCTCATGCGAACATGTTGACTAACTCAAGTGGTTTGAAGGGGCAACAGAATTGTGTGAACTGAAGAACATGAAGAATAAAATGTCCTTAGATGTGTAATGTGTGGCAGAATTGAGTTGAACTCTGATGGAACAGATGCATCTCTATATGAAGTTCATTTGTAACACGCGAGTTCAACTCAATTCTTGAATATTATTTCAATACTCTCGCGAGCTAGGCGCTAGGCATCTAACTTTATCTAACAAATGAACCTTATGAACTGGTTCATCTAGTTCGAGATCGAGATTAAAGAGATGAAGAGAGTAAACTATGAAGACATTTCCATTATGGTCTTTTGAGAATTAACTTAATATAACATTATCGAAATCTATATAATATATAATATTCAGACTAGATAGACTATATAAGTCTAGTCTGAAATAAGATCAAGGAGTCAAAAGCTTAATGAGCAGAAATCTATAGGAAAGATTTCCTATAGGCTTAGACGTGTGTGAACTTATTTGGCTACAACAAAGATGAAGTGGCATAGAAACATCAATTGCAATATTTATATACTATATAGATTATTGTGAATCGAAATCAATATCAATGTACCTTAAAGACTTCTTTTTTCATACTCAATATTCATATATTTGAGATCAGCAATGAGTTTTGGCAAATTGCTGCATGCTTGCTTGAGAATGTCCTAATCAATACAGAGTATACGTCAGTTGGTGTAGCCCAACCAATAAAAAGAAGAAGTAGAAAAAAAAAGAAGAACTTTTGTCCGTCTGTTTTTGACATCTTGTCAGAGCGCCAGAATGTTGTTGTTGGCATATCTATTGTCGATGCTGTCGTCAGTTTGTCAGTTGGGCCTGTTGCATGTCATTTGGACATTGTCCGCACAGTCGCATAGTCGCTCAGCGCTATTAAACTTCAAAAGCCGAAACGCCAACTGGGCGCAGAGCATTTAACGCCGCCAAATTCCGAACAGAACAAAAGGTAGCAGGTAGCATGGATTCAATCGGCAGCAGCTGTCCAGCCATCTCCCATGCTCTATCTCTCTCTCTCTCTCTCTCTCTCTCTCTCTCTCTCTGTTGGGAAACTTTGGCTGAGTCAGCGAATGTTTGAAATTGTTGTCGTTAGATTTTTGTGCACTTAATTGCGGCAATTAGCGTGGGGCGCTTTGTTGTGATGCCACGGTGCAAGTGCAAATGGTGCGGCAAATCTTTTTGCCTTGCCTTCTGCGTTTTCTTGTTCACATTTGTTTCGTCATTTTTGGCAGCCAAAATGAAAGCGAATGCAGAGTCAGGCCCCAAAAGGAATGGCGCCTATCCAACAACCACCAACCACCCTTCCATCAACACCACTTCCCCCTCTCGTCTGCGTGGCTCAGACAAATAAATGCATTCACGAATTCATACATCAATTGGTCTTTCATGACTGGGCCAAGACATTCATTTCACAATGGAATTTCAACAACTGTAGACAGTCATATATAAATATTTATATGGGTGGGGAGAGAATTATATATGTATATATATATAGTAATCGGGAAAGTAGGGTAAGTAGGGCAAATAGGGTTTACTTAATTAGATCTGCTTAGTCTAACTGAACAGCTGGAAGGGATAGAAGGGAAAGAAAATAAAGGAAAGGAAAAGTAGATAGTCTTGAAACGATATAGACCTAGGGAAATACTTAATACAATCTCTGTCTCTCTCTCTCTCTCTCTCTCCCTCCTCCCTCTCTCTCTCTCTCTCTCTTATAAACTCCCCTCACATGCATCTATCGCATCTACAATCTAAAAATCCTTAGTCCAACGAGAGTAAGCCAACTTGTAGACTTCCGCTTAGGGGCCATATGTTGCTTTCTGAGTGAATGTTAACGAATCAAAATCAAAATCAAAATCGAAGTTAAATCGAAAAGACGAAAAGTCGAAAGCGCAGCTCACGTTCACACGAGTGCCAACAGTTGAGAGAAGCAACGACCGAAGGGGCAACGGGGCAACTCAACTGCCAACTGAGGCTGTCAATAAAATTTGCGTCTGGCGCTGATTTGCTCGGCCAAAAAGCGTAGCGAGGGTTAACACTGGAACAGCTAAAATGAGGTAGAGTACGAGGGGCAACCGGATTTGTACTGAGGCGCGCCCTGTCGTGGCTGATCAAAATCAATGCGATCGAGAATTGCGAATCAATTGCGGGTCGACGGGCCTTTAACCCGGCGCCTGCATTTCGGCCAAAACGGTAACAGAAAAGAGATTGCCAGAGAGAGAGAGAGAGAGAGAAAGAGAGAGAGAGAGAGACAGAGGAAGGGAGAGAGAGAGAGACATTGTAGAGCAGTCAGCAGTCGGTTGTCGGCAGTTGCTCGATGTTAAACAGTCGTCGATCAAAGGCGAAATCCCGGCAGGGCCAATGGACAATGCAAAACGCCGGTAAGAATCGAAATCGGTAGACTAAGAATGAGAGGAAGAAGAAGAAGCAGCAGCAGCAGCAGCAACAGCAACAGCAGAAGAAGAAACGAATCTCTGAGCAGCGCCGATGAAGACGACGTTTTGCTTTTTTGGCGACACTGACAAGCCGCTTGACAGGCGCTGGCAGGGCAGGAGCGAGGGTATATTCAAATGCAGCCAAAGCTTTGGTTTTGGCTTTGCAAAGCTGATCTGCGATTGTTGTTGTTGTTGTTGTTGTTGTTACTGGGCTGGCTGCTCACTCGCTCGCCTGCCTGCCTGCCTGCCTCTGCCTGCCTCTGTCTGCTCACCGCACGTTTCTCGCCGTGGCGCTTGCAACTTGATCGATGAATGGGCATTCGGTTGGATCGGGGGTCCAGGCTGGAGCCAGGGACACGCGGCGCCGCTGCCGTTGCGAATTCAAGCGCCGCTTTTGAGTTGGGCTCACACAATGCCCAAGCCAAGACAAGACAAGCCAAGTCAGCCCAAGCTAAGCCAGCCAGCCAGCCAGCCAGCCAGCCAGCCAGCCAGCCAGGAGCAGTCACTGAATCGATCTGAGTCTGTTCCCGTTTCTGTTTTCATCTCATTTTCCTCCAGTTCTGCCTCTTATTTCTGTTTGACTCAAGATTAAGCTGTGCACGCAGCATACATGCGCTACCATTTTAGCTAGGTGGAACTTGGTCTAATTAAATACATATATATATATATCTAGATATATTAGCTGAGCTAAATTTAGGTATAGTAGATATAGAGCATTGTAGCTATAGATATGTAAGAGTTATCCAGAGGCAGTAGAACGATTTAAAGAATGTTGATAGAGCTACTATTTGATTGATTGATTGACTGACTATATTATTAATAAGTCAGTCAATCAGTCAATCAGAAAGTTTTTCTGCTAGATACACTAACTGTAGGAATGTGATTGAATAACTGAATGATTAAATGATTGAATGACTTGATGATGACTTCAATGCATGATTGAATGATTGACTAACTAAATAATTGACTAATCGATTTTCATTTACTTGACTGTTTGACTGAAAGATTAGTGGATTGATTGGCTAACTGATTGATGTATTCAGTTCTCACTAAGTAACTGATTGATTGATTGTTTAACTGACTAACTGATTGATTGAGTAAATGAATCAATTCAAACTAACTAATATTGATGATTGACTGACTGATTGATTGAGTAAATGAATCAATTCGAGCTAACTAATATTGATGATTGACTATTTGATTGATTGAGTAAATGAATCAATTCAAACTTACTAATACTGATGATTGACTAACTGATTGATTGAGTAAATGCATCAATTCGAGCTAACTAATATTGATGATTGATTGATGACTGACTGACTTGAGTGATTGACTAATGATTTCATTGATTTAAGAAGTGTACTATTACGAATTGACTGATTGACTGAATGACTTACTGACTGCTTGTTTGATTTACTAAATTTTGACTAAACTACCAAGAGACTGACAGACTGATTAGCTGAAAGTAAATCAGTAGTATAGTTAATACGGTATGAATCAGCTAATCAGTAAGCTTATCATTCATTCAATTAGTCATCAATCATTCAGGCGACTGATGACTGATTGAATGAATGATTAGCTTACTCAGTAGCTTACTGATTGGCATTAAATATACTACTGATTTACTAAGTGAATATTGGCCTAAACATTCAGCTAATCGACTGATTGACTATATAACTGAATGATTGATTGATTGCAGTTTTACGCCTTAAGTCATAGAAAGCCAAGCCGATGCATTCACTCAGCACTCAGATCATTCTGCACCTTATAAATGGACTTGCAATCAAAAACTTTTTTGATCACATTATCAGATATTAACTCAAGTTATTGATACAATTGCAGCACTCGCTGTACAAGCACCTGTTAGCGAGTCCCATTAATATGGCATTATGGCAAGACAAAAGCCATTATAATTTCGATTATTATTATGGGTATATTGTGGACGATGTTAATCAATTGCAAATGCCATTACCGCCAATGTGTAGCCAATTAGAAGAGGGTCTCAAATTAAGGTCTATTATGTGAGCGCTGAGTGGAGCGCATTCAAATTTGATGGTTGGCCGAAAACCCTTTTTCAGTTTTTCATTTTGTTGTTGTTGTTGTTGTTGTTGTTGTTTCTTTTTTGGGCCAAAATGAAATGCAGCCAAAGTCATGTCCACTTTGTTTGCCTCCAAATGACAGCTGATTGCTCTCGCTGACTGGCTGTCTCTCTCTCTCTCTATCTCTCTCTCTCTCTCTCTCTCACTCTCTCTGTCTGTCGTCTCGGTTTCGGTTTGGGTTTCGGTCGTTTTTTTTGTATTTTGGTCCGCGCGTTTCTCAGGTTTTGTGTACGCCGGCGCCTTTAATTGGCATTTGAATGATGTGCACACGCTGCCTCTCTCCCTCGAGCTCACGCCGTCTCTGTCGCTCTTTTGCTCGCTTATCAGTGAGCGACCAGCGACTGCGCCACGGCGTCTTATCAAACTTGTCGATCGGCTCTGGCTGTGGCTGCGGCTGCGGCGGCGACTGCGCTGGCTTATCTGATGCTCGTTTTGGATAAACGCATCATTATTGCTCTTGCCGCAGCAGCGACGCCAGCAGCGACGGCAGCGACGGCGACAGCGACAGCGATGCCACACGAAAAAGGGTTAAAAAACAACAACAACAACAACAACAAACAAACAAACAGCAGCAGCAGCAGCAGCAGCAGCGGAACTGTCGGTGGTCGCAGCTTGTTGTTGCTAGTTATTGTTGCTGTTGTTGTTGTTGTTGTTGTTGCTGTTGTCATTATCAAAGCGATCTCAATCGCTGCTAATTAATTTCTAGGCTATTTAAGTTAATTTACATACAAATACAAAAACAACAAACAAATGCTCGCAACATGCACCCGCGCTTGCAGCTGCTGCAACTGCTGCAACTGCAACCAACTCCTGCCCCCGCCACTCGATCATTGTTGCTGCTGAGAACGCATGTTGCGTAGGCGTCGACGTCAACGCTAACTGCGCTTAATTTTCGTTAATTAAAGCAAATGTCTGTTTAAGGCGAAGGGTTGGCCTGCTTGATGGAGCTGGGAGCGGGACGAGTGTTGCAGCTGACCAAAGTGGCGGAAAAGCGTTGCAATTGACGTGGGGCACCAACGGTGGCAATCGACTCTGCAACTGATGGCAACGGCAACGGCAACAGCAACGGCGACGGCGTTAGACATTTGATTTCCGTGTCATTAAACAGGGCAACAGCAAATGCGTGTCACAATGATGACCAGAGACGTAGCAACAATAGACGAAACTCGAACTAGAACACAACTATATAACGACCTAAAACAATTCGATTTTTCCAAAAAATATCAAAAATGTTTCATGCAGAGGGCGAGAAAGAGAGTGAGAGAGAGAGAGAGCGAGAGAGAGAGAGAGCGAGAGAGCGAAAGTGAGAGAGTGTGAGTGACAGATCAAGACAGAGGAAGAGATAGCGAAAAAGAAAGATAGCGAGAGAGAAAGATAAAGATAAAGAGATCAAGACAGAGAAAGAGAGAGAGAGAGAGAGAGAGAGATCAAAACTGAGCAAGACAGAAAAAGAGATAGCGAGAGAGAGATATATAGAGAAAGTAAAACAGAGAATAAGAGATAGAGACAGACAGATCAAGACAGAGAAAGAAATAGCAAGAGAGAAAGATAGAGAGAGAGAGAAAGATAGATATAGCAAGACAGAGAAAAAGAGAGAGAGAGAGCGAGAGAGAGACAGATAAAGACAGAGAAAGAGATAGCGAGAGAGAAAGATAGAGAGAGCAAGACAGAGAAAAAGAGAGAGAGAGTGAGAGAGAGATATCGACAGAGCAAGACAGAAAAAGAGATAGCGAGAGAGATAGAGACAGAAAGAGAGAGAGAGAGAGAGAGAGATATCGACAGAGCGAGACAGAAAAAGAGATAGCGAGAGAGATAGAGACAGAAAGAGAGCGAGAGAGAGAGAGAGAATTTGCCTATTATGGAATTCCTGTCTTTTAGCTGTCTTTAGCTCTTCTCATCAATCAATCATTCTACAATTCCCAGTATTGAGTAAGAAAGTATAGCATTAAAAATGTTTTAAATATACATTGTAAATAAAAATAAATAATAAATAATAATAAATAATAAATAATAATAATAAATAGTAAATAGTCTAGACTAGCACGAGCTAAAGGCCACAGTTGCCATAGCCTTAAAGAAAAAAAAAATGCTAGCTAATAATTTTAATTATAAGCTAACTCTAAAATAAATAAATAAAAATAAATAATAGTATTAATAATAGACTTTAAATCGATAGATCTATCAAACACAATATATAAATAAAGTTTATTATCATTTAGCTCTATTATTGACATATATTTCAAAATGTTTATACTTTCGAATATTTTTAATGTATTTCTTTACTATATTACAATATATTTGATTCTTCTAGAAATATGCTTTACGAAAACATGTAAAAACGTTTGATTGATTGATTGATTCAAGAGAGCCGAAGGATTTTAGAGGCGACAATGAATGCAAATAGAATTCAAGATTTCTAAGCAAACATTAAGAAAGTGATGAAAGTGATAGATTGAAAGTTTTAGTAAAGATAATAAATAGAGCAGCGAGAAGCATATATGGTATATGGAAATATATATGAGTTAGTGCTGTAGAAAATATCTTAAAGTTATCATGGGATTTTTAGCTATTTATATGGATTATCATATAACATATATAATCATAAAATGCAGTCATATACTGCTGAGATTATAAAACATATAGGATATCATATGGGCAAGCATTCTTCTTACATAAGATTCAAAAACTCAATTTGGAAAATGAATGCAATTATCAATTTTTTCTCAACTTCATGAAAAGTTTACTTATATTTCCTTATCGACCATGCACTTGGCATAAGAATTATGCCATACCAGAAATCAAAGTTATTTAAATTCAAGTACGCTTTACTCTGAGATATTCAAGGCAAGGAAATATGTTTACATGATATTCAGCTGTGTGATAATTCAAGGATAACTTAAGTTAAACCAATTCATTCGACGATATCAAAAGATAAATCAATTGAATATATTTGCGAGATACTCTGTAAATGAGATGTGAGGAAAGCGAATCACATTCAGTCAAAATGTTATTCATTTCGTTCACATTCGCATTCACTTTTCCGAGACGTTTGCGATAAAAACTTAATAAATAAATTGACTTTATGGCTGTGGCGCGACGCGGAGATACATTGAGATACATTGAGATGTGCAGATACGCAGCATATATACATATGAGAGAGCTTACAATGTGTATGTGTGTGTGTGTGTGTGTGTGTGTGTGTGTGTGTCGTCCTGTCGCCCTTTGTGTTTGCCACAAATAAAACCATAAATAAAACGCAAACGTCGGCCCAGGCGCAAAATGTATTCATGAGTAATTGTCACGCGGCCGACGGTCTGAGCGGCTGAGCGGCTGTGCGAGTGGGTGGTTGGGTGGTTGGCTAGATGTTTGCCTGGCTGGTTGGCCGATGCTGTCAATTCAAGTGTTTTGTGTGTACGCCAGGGTTGGGTGGGTCAAACGAGTCGTACGAAGCAGCGGACGGAAGCTATCGGCTGAAGCGGAAGCAACGGCTGCAGTTGGCGTTGCGCCACGTGATCGGAAGGAAGCGCAACTTGCGAATTGATACATCCGATGCAGACACACACACACACACACACACACACACACACACACACACACACACAGCATCTATTTAGAAGCAACTACTCTACCGAAAAGATTGTCTTTTTTTTTTTTGATTTTGGTGTACATCAAATTGTCAGCTAAATGCCTTGCGCGTCTGCCGCTGACTTTTCACTTTTCACTTTTCACTTTTCACTTTTCACTTCCGCTTTAACGGCGCTAAGCAATTCGCATCATGAACTCCCCGCAAAACTCTGCTATGCTGTCAATTGGCATGCCATTTCAATCTACAGTTTGACAGTCACTGTCAGTTGCTAGACAGCCTGCCTTGAATTGTTAGCAAAGGCTACAGTTTGAGAGATATTGCACTTAAGAATCTATAGCAATGCGATTTTTTGCTTAGCTTTAGTTTCATGGTCTTGGCATTCTTTAACAGTTTTACAGTCATTGCATAGCTGGCAAATCCACATCTAGCTTACATTCAGCTCGAACTTAAATAGTTTGACAGTCATTGAAGTCTAGTTGAAGTAAATCAGCTTGACAGCCACAATTTTGAATTGCTATTTGCATAGCTAAGCAATACACAGTTTGACAGTCACCATTACAATTGGATACTATAAGTGCTTTGATGGCAATTGTAGGAATTCAAGTTTTAGAGCCTTCTGCTAGCTCTTACTTTATTTACATATATACAGTTTGATTGTCACTGCACAGTTTGAGTGTGTTTGATTGTGTGTGAGAGTGACAATGAAAGTATTCTATTATCTATACAGTTTGACAGTAATTGTTGCACTCTAGTTGGGCAGCCATTGCACAGTTCTAATTGATGGCTTTGTTAGAGACAGTTTGACAGTCCTGATGACAATTCTATAGTAATTGCATTGAATTTTTATATATGTATATATATGCACAGTTTGACAGTCATATTACTATATTACAGCTTGACAGTCACTGCATTTCTAGGCCATTGCCTTAACAGTTGAACAGCCATTGCTTGACATATACATACATACGCATATGCTAAACTTCCCCACTCCAGCATTAGCTGCATATCAAACAGTTTGACATCCACTGAGGTACAGTTGCGATGCAAGTGAAATTGGCGCCGTTGCACGCACAACATACATGCACCGCTACACACACACACACACACACACACACAGAGAGAGACCATTCATTGTTGTGCAGCCCCCAAAAGTTGCTGTTGCTGCGCTTGCAACTTCTGCCTTTTTTTTAGCCTTTTTTTTTTTTTCTTTTTTTTTTGGCTTGGAAAAAAATGTTTGACTGGCGCCACTTGAATAACTTGACGACGGCAACGACGGCGCTGCCTCGATACACTGGACAGTGGACGTTGTCTCAAAATAAAGACGATCCAATCCGAAAAACAAAATAAGAAAATAAAGAATCGAACGAGTGCACACTTAAATGCAAAAGGACATGAAAAGAACACGACTTAAGGATTGCCTCAGCTTTTCTTTGCATTTTATTTATATATATATATATATATATATTTTTTTTTTTTCGCCTTTACTTCTGCCTGGGCTGCCAACGCGCTTTTGTTTTAAAAGCTGGGGTTTTGTTAGCGGCTGTTGTTGTGAGGCATTGAAGGCGGCCGCAGCAGCCGCCGCTGTCGTTTGATCAGAAGCCGCCGCCGCCGTCGCCGACGTCTCCAGCAAAAATATGCGCCCGTGCCTTGGCTCTTACTCTTACCCTCTCTCCCTCTCTCCATCTCACTCTTCCACAATATCTCACTCTCTCTCTCTCTCTCTCTCTCTCTCTATGTATCTATCTCTCTCGCTCTCGCTCTCGCTCGCTCACTCTGTGTCTCTGCTGTTGTCCCTGTCCGTATTCGTGTCCATTGGCTTGCATGTCCGCATGGGGCAGCGGCGGCTACTTGAGGCGCCACCAGCCAACAACAACGAGAATGTTTTCGCTTGGGTTTCAGCTTTTGCTTTCGGGATTTTTGGACTGGCGCTAAGGCCAATTGGCGTCAGCCTTCATACCTTCATAAGCTGTGTGCGTGTGTGTTGTGGCAGCAACAACAGTAAATCAAGCAGCCGCCAGCTTCAGCTTCAGCTTCAGCTCCAGCTCCAGCTCCAGCAATAGCGACAGCAAAAACCTATTCAATGATCTTCAACCGGCGGCATTTTTCTTGTTTTCATTTTGCCAATTTATTAAATTTATTATTAATATATATATACATATATATATATATATATATATACACATTTTTTTACTTCTCTTCTCTGCTTTTGTTAACATGCCTGAGATTATTATTATTATGTTTTATGAGCCTCCTGCGAAGCTGCGTGTGTGTGAGTAGCTCCCACTGCGTGGGTGGCAAGCGCGGTGAAACTGTAAGCATTTAGCTTCCCTTCAATTACATTTACCTAAATATTCTATGGAGCACACAGCATACAGAGCACACAACATACAGAGCATACAGCATACAGCATACAGCATACAGCATACAGCATACAGCATACAGCATACAGCATACAGCATACAGCATACAGCATACAGCATACAGCATACAGCATACAGCATACAGCATACAGCATACAGCATACAGCATACAGCATACAGCATACAGCATACAGCATACAGCATGCAGCATACAGCATACAGCATACAGCATACAGCATACAGCATACAGCATACAGCATACAGCATACAGCATACAGCATACAGCATACAGCATACAGCATACAGCATACAGCATACAGCATACAGCATACAGCATACAGCATACAGCATACAGCATACAGCATACAGCATACAGCATACAGCATACAGCATACAGCATACAGCATACAGCATACAGCATACAGCATACAGCATACAGCATACAGCATACAGCATACACAGCATACAGCATACCTAGAGATGGATTTCTCGATTCTTATTTTAGTTTTAATTTAATCCATTTTTAGTGGTATGAAATTAGTTGCTTAATCTGGAATTTCTTCCTGGTGTTTTCCCTGTGTGTGCGCTGTTAGCTTTTCTTTGGAGGTTTTCTGCATTTTGGAGCGTGTTGTTGTCGCAGGGATGCTGCAGCAGCAATTAGTTGCCTTAGCGCAGCTCTTTAGGTTGACTAAGCACCGGCAAGCGGCATGAAAGGAGGGCCAGAGACAGCGCATAAACCAGGTCAAGTGCTGCTGCAAGTCAGGCCGAAGTGGCTGAGGAGGAGGCTGCCGCCCTTTCGGCAAGTGTGCCCGTTAGGCAATGACAAAAACAAAAGCCAAGAAAACATCAAGTGGCAACAGCAACGGCAACAACAACAACAAAGGCAAACAGCCGGGACATGGCTAAAAAGTTTGACAGGCGCTGTCCAACTGGCAACGCCCACATGGCTGCAGGATGACAATGCCTTCGGAACTAAAGCTCTAAGCAGGATAAGAGATATAGAGAGAGGGACAGTGGGACAGAGGGACAGTGGGAGCGAGAGCGAGAAAGGAAGCGCTGAGCCTGCGCAACGTGTTTACATTCAATTAGAAGTTTTAAAGCCTTTGGCTTGTTTACCAGCTGCAGCTGCTCCAGTTTCAGCCGCTTGGCCGTGTGGGTGGGCCTTTGCCTCTGCCACTGCAACTGCCTTTGGCCAAGTGCAATGAACCTCGCCTTGCCGCACCTCGCCTCGCCTCGCCTCGTTTCGTTTCGTTTCGTCTACTCCAACGACCAACCAATTGAGATATTAGCCGTGTGGCCAGTCAGCCCCAACAATTTGGCCAACACTCATTCATTAACCGGCTGGCCATTTGCTGCCTCGTCTGCAATTGCATTCAATTTAGTTAGAAGCACTCGCAGCAGCAGCCACAGCAGCAGCAGCAGATGATCTTCTTCTTTGGCTCCAGCCACAAGATCTCTTTCTTCGTCTCCTTCAGGCCAGGCCGTCGCCGTCGCGACTGTTGTTGATGAGATCTGCGTAAGTGCCTCCTCGTTGGTTGGCTAGCTGGCTGGCTAACTGACCAGGGCTCAAAGTAAAACGTCCAAGACACGAACCACGCCAAAATCGATATGACTCGATTAACGTGGTTGGACGACCATCATCGAAGTCTCTGCCTCTGCGTTGCCAACGTCTCCAACGTCTTGCCCTCAGCTTTGTGTGGGTCTTCGTCGGTGGTGCTAGTGATGGCCTGTTGTTGGCTGAAAGCTGTTGTCGTTGGTGGCGCTACGTTGCGATGCGAGGGCAGCTCCAATTGTTCGGCTAACTGACTGTTGGAATACCAAAAGATTTAAGTCAGGGAATTTACTTTATTCAATTAGCTGCGCTGATTGTGAGATTAGCTAATCGAGTTCTAATTGTTGGACTTTTGGGTTTACGAAACTCTTTGACCATGTTTTGATTAATGATTAAGCTTTCAGTTAATAATCGTGTTTGTCATTGTTGTTATTATGACTGAAACTGTTTGCTAAATGGAAAACCTGAAAGCAGTTTAAAGCGCTAGATGAAATAAAGCTAGATATATAGATGGAGAGATTGGTATAGATATATAGGCATATAGACAGAATTTTAGATATATAGATAGACATATATAATAAAAAGCTAAATTGTTTATTTTTTTTTTTTCTTAAAACTTTAGTCTTAGAGTCATCAGAGATAATCCAAGCTTTAAAGCAATCACAACTTGTAACAGATAAGTTGAATAAGTCTTGTAGCAGCCCTCGTTGTCTATGCTGTGGCACAGACGAGCTTTGTGTGGCTTGTTTAGCGTCTGTGGCCATGTCCGTTGCGGCTCTGGCTCTGGCTCTGGCTCTGTGTGGCAGCTACTTCTACTTCGCGTGGTCGCGTTCATCATTTTGGTGTCTTGTTTTGTGGGTTTTCATTGCTTTTTGTTGCTGCACTTAAATAGCTGGGCGGAACTTGATGAGATGATGGGCAATTATCTGCGGGAGGTCCACACACAGAGAGCTCGTAGTAAAAAGCCAAGCAACAACAGCAACAGCAACAGCAACAGCAACAGCAACAGCAACGAAATATGTCTTACAACATTTGGCTGACTGGCTGACTGGGCTGACTGGCAATGCGATTTTGTGGTCGCTGCGTTGCGCATGCGCGCCAGCTTCAGCGCCATCGCCATCAACGCCTCACACACACACACACACACACACACACACACACACACACTAGGTATATAGCACGCTGCAGTGCGAAAGAAACGAAAGCAAAACTGAACGAAACGAGACGAAAGGCTTATAGACTTGCAGCAGCTTGCAGCAGGCAATGGCAATGGCAATGGCTGGTGTGCTGGCAAGGGGCAAGTGGCAAGTGGCAAGTGGCAAGGGGCAGCGTATGGTCTCTGTGGCAGCAGCGGCGGCAGCCAATCATTGCCTCAAGGCCAATTTGGGGAATGGGAATGGGCATGCGTAGCAAAATATTTTGCGAACACGACGCCGATCACGACCAGAGCTGAAGTTGGAGCTGGAGCTGGAGTTGGAGTTGGAGTTGGAGTTGGAGCTGGCCATCGTGTGGCGTCGGTGGCGGCTCTGGCGGCGGCTAACCAAACACGATGAGGCGTTGTTGGCGTCATGAAACTACAAGCAGCCCACGGTGCAATTGACGCTGAGCTCTGTTGTGTTTGTTTATTTTATTTTTTATTTTTTATTTATTTTTTTTTTGTTCTTTTTCTTTCTTTGGCAGGCGAGTGAGTGAGTGTGAGCGAGCGAGCGAGAGAGAGAGAGAGAGCGAGAGATGGCGACGCCAGGGCGATGACAGACGACGCTTAAAGCCGGACTGGGACACGCTGGCATTCGATAATTGCTTTAGAAAGTATGCGGCTCTCCAGCCGATTGGTTGGCCATTTAAAAATGTGAATGCGACTGCGAATGAGTGCTGAATACGAGCTGAAGATGTAGCTGCCGCTGCTGTTGCCGCTGCTGTTGCCGCTGCTGTTGCTGTTGCTGTTGCAGTTGCAGTTGCAATTAATTACTTTTGAGAGTCCGTCTGCCACAGCGTCGCGAAGCTGTGAGAAATGTTTTCATTTTGCAGCGTCTGCTAATTGGATGTCTTTGGCCCACTCCAACGAAAGCTCACTGAGGCCAACAACTGCCGAACAACTCTTGCTTAGCAATTCATAAACTCCAAATACGCAATGAATAGAAAAAGACCCAAAATGCAATTGGCAATTGTATGTGAAACACTCATCGTGCTCAACATTTACTAATCGAAATATATACGATGTAAATGATATAGATTCTAGAGAGATCATATTTGATATTAGAGTAGATCGTTGTTGGGCTATAGCTGGGCTGGGGAGTATGTCTCTGGAAAGTAAAGCAAAGTTTCAAAGAGTACAATTTCTAAGAGCCAACTGAAGCTCAACACAAGCAACAATCAGAGTCAGAGCCAATGCCAGCACTAGAGCTAGAGTTAGAGCGAGAGCTAAAGCTAGAGCGCGAACTAGATCCAGAGCCAGAGCAAGAATTAGAGCTAGAGCCGGAGCTATAGTTAGAAATAGTTGCTACAGCCAAAGCAAGTGTTAGAGCCGCAGTTAAAGCTCGACCTAGATTCCAAAGCCATAGTGAGTACCGAAGCCAGACTTAGAATCAGAATCACTAATAAGCCTGAACCAGAGCTAGAACCAAAATCAGAGCACAAGCTAGATACAAAGCGAGAGTCAAAGTTAAAGACAGAACTAGAGCCAGAGCAAGGCAAGAATTAGAAACAAACTCAGACCTAGAGCCAAGGCTATAGCTAGAACTAGAGCCAGAGCCACAGATAGGGCCAGACTCAGGGACAGAATCATAGCTAGGGCTAGAGCTAGAGCTAGAGCCAAAGCTAGAACTAGAGTAAGGGCCAGAGCTAGAGCTGGAACTAGAGCCAAAGCTTGAGTCATAGCTGGAGCCATAGCTAAAGCCAGATCCAGAGCTGGAACTAGAGCCAGAGGCTGAGCTCTGAGCTCCCAGACACAAAATTGAAATTGGACTAGAGCTAAAGGAAGAGACAGGCCAAGGAGCACAAGCACGATGAGAACGACGATTACGAGCAGTACAAAAGGCAAAACTCTTTAGTTAAGGCAACTCAATTGATCAATTATAGATCGTATATATCTTCAACTATAGCTGGAACTCAATCAAAATCTAATCTATTCATTCTGAAAACTATAATGCATAGAGTTAAGATGAACTTTCAACAGTCTGGAGCTGACTACAGCTTATTAAAAATAAATAAAATAAGCATTCAATACGGACTTCTCTTTTTAAGCAGATATATATATATAACATATCAAATAATGAATTTTGGTAGAGCGTTGGTAAATCTTTGATCTACAATTGATTGATCCATGGACATGCGAATGCCTTGACTGAAGAGTTTTTGCCTTTGTTTTGACACTTGGCCTGCAGCCGTGTCCTGGCTGTGGCTCTCGTACTTCGTTATCCTTATCGGGATGGCATCTGTGCGCAGAGCTCTTCAGCTCAATTAGTGCACGCTTAACAAACAAATCAAGGAACAGGCCAGGCAAACTACTTGTGAATGCGAGGCAACAAAAGCCAGTCGCAGCCCTTCAGGATGTCAACGTGAAATGCAGAGAGCGGTAAACAAAAACAAGAGAAAACACGGAAGAAGGCTCTAGACGAAACTGCTCGACTATGAGATACCCTGAAGCCTGCAAAAAAAATACCAATACTCTTCTTCTGTATCTGCATGTAACTTTCAGAATGCAGAAGACTTGGACACTCTAACTCTAAAGATGAACGAGATATAGTTGATTCTCAATAAATGTTAAAATCGATAACTTTGAAACGGAAATAGTTATCGATTTTCTGAAACAAACTCGTATAAATTATAAATATAAATTAAGAATGAAGTCTCTAGCACTTATAGTTTGTGACGGACAGACGGAATGGGCTATATCGACTTTTCTCGTCATCCTGATCACCCTGAATATATTTTATTTTTGTTGCCTGCCACGCCTCCTTCTACCTGTTACATACTTTTAACAAAACCATTATACCCAGATTTCACATTTCCAATGAGACGGAGAGAGAGACAGAGTGAGAGTGAGCGAGAGAGAGAGAGAGAGAGAGAGAGAGAGAAGAGGAACAAGTCTTCGGCAGCCGGAAGCAGTCGGCTCTATATGATGGCGTTGCCAACGATGCGAACATCCTAGGCAGCGTCCTGCCGTTGGCTCAATGCATTGGAATCTGCACTTGGCGCGACTCAGACCCGGACCCGGACCCGGACCCGACTCGGTTCAGTCTCGGCTTTCGGCTTTCGGTTTATGGTTTCAGTTTCGGTTTCGGTTTCGGTTTCGGTTTCGGTTTCGGCTTTGCCAGCCCATCCATCTATCCATCCATCCATCCATCCATCCAGTTGAGCTAGCTCAAGTGTGTGATTGCCATCAACAGCTTGATTTGAATTTTTCCGCAAAACAATGGCAGCGCTCGCATTTTCCTTTGCCTTCAGTTGCCGTTCCTTTTGCAGCGATGCGCATAAGCCGCATAGTTCGCCAGCAGCGCGGAAAAATCAGTAGGAAATGTTTCGAGGGCAGGCCGAAAGGTGTACAAAAGGATGCGCAGGATAAGCATGAGCCGGGATAATTACCTCTGTACAATTATGCGATTAGTTTATAGGCCAATAGCTCACAAAGCCAACTCGACTCTCTTGTTGATAACATAATTGATGCGCTTAGAAAAGGATAACAAAATGCAAAAGGAAAAACAAGTCGGCCTCTACCGACTACATAATACGCATCCATCCTGGTCTACAAAACACAAATAAATTTCTACAAACATTTCATATTTTCCGATTCGCCATGCTCCAAATGTCGAGAAGAGATCAACAATGATCTACCTATAAAATAGCTTAAAAGAGCTCGAAAACTGTAGAGAAACTGTGGAGAAATACTTTGATTTTTTGCATGAGATCATCTTTAACTGATTTATCAATTATTGAAGGAGTAGCACTGAGAGAGCAGAAAATATAGTTACATATGTCTGTTTACATAGAGGAACTCAACAGTAAGATATTTACCAGGTGTAGAACCTATATATATATATAGAAATGTAGATTGTATAGGTATTTAATCTGTATATCATCTTTATATCTATGCAAATATATTAAATTATAGGAAAGCAAGGCTCGATATAGATGCTATATATATATTATAATCAGGATTGCTGTTACACGAATATGTTTAGTAAAGTCTCTGATATTATATCTATCCCAGTTGACGTTGCCAGAGAAAAAAGAAGAAAGTTGTTGAAAAGAAAATAAATAAATAAAACTTTAAATAGAGAGATACTATACTCTAGCGACAGCTAGACAAAAGAGACTATTAGACAGGTCAACTAACAGTCAGATAGAGTGACAAGAGAACTGAGAGACGAATATAGTTAAATAATCAATATACTCGCATTTCACTATGCTCCACAATGTGTAACACTAGCAATATTGATGGGAATCATCAGTCACGCCTGCTGCACTGATTTAATCAAAAACTAAATCCACATCAATATATACATACATATGATATATACACATACATACATATATAATTCATAAATCTAGCCAAAAATTGTTGCACTCCGTTAATAATTGGCAATTGGAGGCAGGCGTGACTAACACTCGCATTGCAGCCCATCATCAATAAAATGCAATCAAAAGTGGCTTAAATGGTGTCTGCCAGTCAATGTCTGTGTGTGTGTGTGTGTGTGTGTGTGTGTGTGCCACCTGCACCACTTTGGTGGGTGAGAGTGATATATTTTTCACGCTCATAAAATAAATGTCAACCATAAACCGTGACTAAAACGAGAGACAAACAAATTACTAAATAAACGCCAGACAACCAAATCAAATGTGAAACAGAGCTACAGATAGTCAGAGAGAGAGAGAGAGAGAGAGAGAGAGATAGATAGATAGATAGTTAGATAGTTAGATAACATATATGTATGTGTCGTTGGGGGACTGAGTGGCAATGAAAGTGGAAATTGCGCAGAGAACGTTGCCAAAAATACAAACGGAAATGTAAAGAGATGAAATTGTCGAAAAGACGGCTGCTGAGTGGACAGAGGCGTTCTTCAAGAGGGGAGGTGTGTGAAGATGCTAAAGCTCTTATGGGATCGAATGATTGTATAATGTTGTTGCTATAACTGTAAGTCAGTTAAATGAGTTATTGACTGAGGTAGATAGATATTGGCTAAGTGAGTGAAGTGAGTGAATGAAAGATTGTCAAAGTGACTGAATGATTGACCCAATGATTGATAAACCGGTTGATAGGCTAATTGATGCATTAAATGATTGGCGAATTGAATGACTAGTTGATTGCCTAATTGATTACTTGACTGATTGATAGTTCAGCTGTCTAATTAACTAATTGGCTATTGACTGACTATCGACTAACTGACTGACCCATTGACTGTGAAGCTGGGTAACAAATTCTATGACAGATATATGGCTCGATTCATATTATATATTGTCTAACTGACTGGCTGACTGACCAATTGACCATCAACTAACAATTTACATCTGCAAGCCAACAGCACAACAGCTTCAAGTTTTTTTCTCTCTTAGTTTATTCTATTATTCAGCACCCCTCTTGAAAGCAAATGCAAGCGACGCCCCTGTTTGCATTGCTGCTATCGTCAGAGTGACCATGCAAGTGGCTGCGTATCTCTCGCGAAGTCAGCGTCACATAGACACCACCGACAGTTGCTCCCCTAAGCCACACACAGAGTCATCATCGTGTAGTACATCTCTGTTTCAATGACTTCTGCTCCTACCCTTGCCCAAGAGCCACCCACTCCCACTCCCACTCCCACTGCCACACCCACATCCGCCACCGCATACAAAATGTAAATATTTAATTTTGAAACAGTGTAACTAAAGGGATTTGAAACGCGCGTGGACAGCAAACCCCATCTCCTGTTCCTGCTCCTGCTCCTGCTCCTGCTCCTGCTGTTACTGCGGCTGCTGCTCCAGTTCCTGCCGCTGCTGTCCGGCGTGGAGAATGGTATGGCGTTAGTCGAACTTGTAGCCTGAAATCAACGGAACCCGCAGCATTCGTTACGGTCCATCGTCTTATGGTCCAACCACCCGCGCGTCTCCTTGTTGCGCCTTGTGACATGTGAAAAGTTTCCTTTCGGCTGCTTCTGCTTCTTTCCGCTTTCCACTTGCCTTTCATTTTTTATTTGACTTTTTTCTTGTGTGTGTGTGTGTGTGTGTGTCCCGGCTACAATTTTTGGCTACTTTACAACATTTTGCATGCTGCCCGTGGAAAGAAAAGTCTTCGGGGCTTGAGCTGAATGTCCAAGTCCAATTCCACCCCCCACACACACCCATTTGGTCCAGCCCCGTCATCTCACATAACAAATGACATGTCTTGGTGTGTGTCCTGCTCCTTTTTTTTTATGGCAAAATAATATCGAGATAAGCGACGCATTACGCTGCGTAGAGAAGACAAGTTCATTCGGCTGCGGGTCCCCGGGGCGTACTTTGCGCCTTAGGTGGGCCGCACTGCGGGCGTGTGTGACTGCCGAGTGGGAGGAGAGAGTCGGGTCACGGAATGGGTTTCTGGCATCCATCTAAGCTTCTGTTTAAAATTTGCCAACTTTTTAATCGATTGATGAGCTGGCAGCTGTAGTTTTTATGCGGGATTAAAGCCGCAACACAAACGATCCCTCCCCCTGTAACATTCTACCCTCCCCCAAACTGGACAGCTTCTCGCTTGCCGTCACGCACCCGCCCTGCCACACTGACCGTCAGAGCAATTTTCCCGGATAAGATCAAATTGAAAATTGGCTTCGGCATTTGATTTTCAGATATTTGCTTTAAGATTTCCTATTTGGGTATTAAATTGAATACTTTATGTATTTTGAGTGGAAGTAGGTAAGTTTTGCTTTAAATATTTATTATATATATATGAAATTGGTATAAGATACAGCATACAGCATACAGCATACAGCATACAGCATACAGCATACAGCATACAGCATACAGCATACAGCATACAGCATACAGCATACAGCATACAGCATACAGCATACAGCATACAGCATACAGCATACAGCATACAGCATACAGCATACAGCATACAGCATACAGCATACAGCATACAGCATACAGCATACAGCATACAGCATACAGCATACAGCATACAGCATACAGCATACAGCATACAGCATACAGCATACAGCATACAGCATACAGCATACAGCATACAGCATACAGCATACAGCATACAGCATACAGCATACAGCATACAGCATACAGCATACAGCATACAGCATACAGCATACAGCATACAGCATACAGCATACAGCATACAGCATACAGCATACAGCATACAGCATACAGCATACAGCATACAGCATACAGCATACAGCATACAGCATACAGCATACAGCATACAGCATACAGCATACAGCATACAGCATACAGCATACAGCATACAGCATACAGCATACAGCATACAGCATACAGCATACAGCATACAGCATACAGCATACAGCATACAGCATACAGCATACAGCATACAGCATACAGCATACAGCATACAGCATACAGCATACAGCATACAGCATACAGCATACAGCATACAGCATACAGCATACAGCATACAGCATACAGCATACAGCATACAGCATACAGCATACAGCATACAGCATACAGCATACAGCATACAGCATACAGCATACAGCATACAGCATACAGCATACAGCATACAGCATACAGCATACAGCATACAGCATACAGCATACAGCATACAGCATACAGCATACAGCATACAGCATACAGCATACAGCATACAGCATACAGCATACAGCATACAGCATACAGCATACAGCATACAGCATACAGCATACAGCATACAGCATACAGCATACAGCATACAGCATACAGCATACAGCATACAGCATACAGCATACAGCATACAGCATACAGCATACAGCATACAGCATACAGCATACAGCATATAGCATACAGCATACAGCATACAGCATACAGCATACAGCATACAGCATACAGCATACAGCATACAGAGCGTACAGCATACAGAGCGTACAGCATACAGCATACAGCATACAGCATACAGCATACAGCATACAGCATACAGCATACAGCATACAGCATACAGCATACAGCATACAGCATACAGCATACAGCATACAGCATACAGCATACAGCATACAGCATACAGCATACAGCATACAGCATACAGCATACAGCATACAGCATACAGAGCGTACAGCATACAGCATACAGCATACAGCATACAGCATACAGCATACAGCATACAGCATACAGCATACAGCATACAGCATACAGCATACAGCATACAGCATACAGCATACAGCATACAGCATACAGCATACAGCATACAGCATACAGCATACAGCATACAGCATACAGCATACAGCATACAGCATACAGCATACAGCATACAGCATACAGCATACAGCATACAGCATACAGGATACAGCATACAGCATACAGCATACAGCATACAGCATACATACATACATATTAATAAAGTAAACAAATGATTGATTGATTGATACTCTGACTGATTGCTTGATTTGTAAATTAATTAATTGATAGATCGACTGGCTGATTGAATGAATGATTGTCTGATTGATTCACTGGTTGACTGACTGACTGACTGACTGATTGAATGGCTGACTGATAGATTAATATGCGAACTGATTGAATGTGAGTGAATGAAATGACTGGAACACGGATCGATTGAGTCATTAACAAGCTAAGAGATTGGTTGACTAACAGACTAACTGGCCTGCCTAGCTTTAAATCAATCAATTTAATGATAACATATGATACTTATAATAGCAAGTAATAAGTGCCTCAATGATTAATGTAAATATTTTGATTTGATTTCAACGATAAATACGAACTCAAATTAGAATTGAAATATATGGCAAGCAGTTGAGATCAATTTCGATTGTTTGACTGATTGACTGATTGATCATTGCAGTCAACTCAACTGTAAGCTCTATTTATGAATGAATTGAGTGCAGGTGAAATACTTTTGCTGTCACATATTCTATGCGGACAATTAAGTGGTTCTTGATGCTGTCAGCGGCTGCCAGTGCGAATCTCATAGTTCATTTCTTAGCTGACAGAGAGCTGATCTACCCCATCACCCCCCACCCACCCTCCTGCCATGCCCCTTGCCACTCTCCCACCGCTTGTTTTTGTTGTTTATAGCTTGATGCCCGCTGCGCGTAATCTTAACCACAATCAAATGTTAAACAAAATGCCTCCGGCCGACTGCACAGCGGGTGCCTTTCAGCAATAACAATAACAACGGCAGCGGCAACAAAAGTGACAACGCACATAGAGACAAAGAGAGAGAGAGAGAGAGAGAGAGATAGATAGTGTGAGGGGGTTGCGGGGGGGAGGTCGACAAGTCACACCTTCAATGGCAATGAGTATGCAAATCTGCAAGAACATCCTCCACATGCATTTAGTTAATTTTGCATGCGCGGCAAAAGGACAACAATTTAATTTCCCAAAGCCATAAAAACCAAATAAAAATGTTTTCTCTTCCTTTCAATGTATTTCAATTGCGCCAGAAATTTTGTGTCGACTGCGCCCGGCGAAGCGCGCGCAAACTGACAGCCGTCGCTGCCAATGACAGCCAGCTCAAACCACGGACGGGTAAACCAGCCACCCAGCCACCCAGTCACCCAGTCACCCGGACCACCCGGACCACCTCCACATCCATGCAGAGACGCAGTGTCATCCCCCTGTCGCTCGCAGCAGCAGCTGAGGGGAAGGAGCTAGCGACGCATCCTGTTGACGCCTGCGACTGGCTGAAGCGTTGCCTTTTTGGCTGCCAACAGCGCGTTTCTTTTTTTAGTCCTCCTCTTTTTTTTTGACTATTCATGAAACGAACCGCCCAACCACCCACAGCTGCAACCCTCTCGCGCATAAATCACGGCAACAGCGACAAAGCTCAACGCATGCAAATCCATTCGAAAAATAAACGAATTTCGGGAGTAGCTTTGACTTTGTCACCGCATTACGAGTCAACAGAGAGAGGGGGTAGGTGTGCCTGTGTGTGCCTGTGTGTGTGTGTGTGGCAACACCCAACGAATTGAAATGCAATTTGCTTTGAGTGCACATAAAAGTCACATAAACAAATTCAGCTAGAATATAGAGTTGAGCAGTTAAAGGACTTGGGTCTTGGCAATCAAGGCTTGGGTTTTGATCTGTAACAATCAAGGCTAAAGCTAACACTTTTTGGGCTTAGGCTGGCAAGGTTTGTTCGTCTTGGGATTTTGCGGTCAAGCCAAGTTTGGCAATCAAAGGCTTAGCCCAGCCGCAACGAACGTGCGTAATTTGGCAATTGTTAGACGCGTTCTCCCTTTTCTGCAAGGGGCCTGTCTAATCACAGGCCGCAAGCCCTGGTAGCACACCCACCCCCCATCCTTAATGTAGCCTAAGCGCATATTGACAGACAATCAACCACTTGAAAAAGCATACGGCCAAATCAAAGCCACAAGACAAGTTATCACAGCTTTTCATTATGAAGCATTTAAGCAAAGCCCAAAGCCGACGGCCCCAACCCCTAGACCGGGAACAAGTCCGTAAGCCGACAAACCCAAAATCCGTAGCCCAAAGCTGAAATGTTACAGAAACCGACACCAACACCGACACCGAAACCGAAACCGAAACCGTAGCGAAGCGAAGCGAAGCAAAACGAACAGCACCCCGTGCACCCCGGTTGCGGTTGCTCACGCAGGGGTTGATAGCTAACGGACTTAAGCTTTCTTTTCTATATTGCCATACCCTATAGACGACAGGCATTACAGGGTGTTACTAGCAAACCTCTAAGCTACGAGTATATATGTATGATCTTTTGCTTGGTATTACTCAGCGATTGTGTTCAAAGAGTCCTTAGATCATATAATTGATCTGCTAGAGACTGTGATCTAAGTTCAAGCTAGGTATATTCAATCTAGCTCTAATCACATATATATGTTTAAAAGAATCGGACAATATATACATATATAAGAGATCTACAAGAATTTCTTATGGTTCAATCACTCTAGATCATATTCATATTCTAACGGGAAAAAGCAGTACGAGAATCCTTTTCTCCTAGGAAGACTAAGCACTAGCAAATTTATTTATCTTGGCTACAGGGTAACTATCCGTCGAGCATATTCAAGCGGATCACTCTTATTGGTTTTTTTGCTGTTGTTTTTTTTTTGTTCTTGACTGGTCGCTGGCAAATTAAATTAGATGCTTAATATGCAGCGAGCGTTTCATTTGTTTTGCGGCTAGAAAATCAACGTGGAAAATTAGGCAAACAAACAAACGGCCAAACGGTAGCTGGAACTACCGACTGGATGGGAGGGGGGCCGTATGGCTGTATGGCACGAAGATGGGGGAGGTCTAGCAGTGTATTGGTAGGAATTGCCCAGGGCCAGCCAACGGCCTGCTCTCAGTCTCAGTCACAGTCTCAGTCACAGAAACAGAAACAGACGAACGGACGGTTGGACGAACTGTTTTCGTGGGCCTCGCCCACAGCTTAACCTCTAATGAGGCGCATTACTTTTGTTTGGCTACACAGCCAGAGGAATCGAATTGGCGGTGGGCGTGGCTGTGCAGAGATTTGAAATCATTATCCCGTTAAAACTAATCTTATTTGTCTGCGGCATTTTCTTATTCTGGTCGAGCGACGAGTCGGACGGCTTTTTGCTTAATTTTGTACAAACACTCGCTGCCCTCTAAGCAAATAGCAGAAATTGGCCTCTCGCATTGCATTTTAAGCGAAAGCTCGCAACAATCTCCATTTGTTTAACAACATTCTCCATTTGCAATTGAAATTCACATATGGCAGAGACAGACATATGCTAAGACAAAAAAAAAACAAAAAATAGAAATAAAAAGAAAGTTTCGAGCAAGAGAACGCAAATTGGATTAATATGTTGTAATTATTATAATACTTAAACAAATTTATTTATGCAATTCTTTATTTTTATATTTATAATAAATTTGTCCAGAAATTGATTTGAATTTACTAAATGTCTATATAAACTAAGGAGTTTTAAAGCTTTCATACAGCATACAGCATACAGCATACAGCATACAGCATACAGCATACAGCATACAGCATACAGCATACAGCATACAGCATACAGCATACAGCATACAGCATACAGCATACAGCATACAGCATACAGCATACAGCATACAGCATACAGCATACAGCATACAGCATACAGCATACAGCATACAGCATACAGCATACAGCATACAGCATACAGCATACAGCATACAGCATACAGCATACAGCATACAGCATACAGCATACAGCATACAGCATACAGCATACAGCATACAGCATACAGCATACAGCATACAGCATACAGCATACAGCATACAGCATACAGCATACAGCATACAGCATACAGCATACAGCATACAGCATACAGCATACAGCATACAGCATACAGCATACAGCATACAGCATACAGCATACAGCATACAGCATACAGCATACAGCATACAGCATACAGCATACAGCATACAGCATACAGCATACAGCATACAGCATACAGCATACAGCATACAGCATACAGCATACAGCATACAGCATACAGCATACAGCATACAGCATACAGCATACAGCATACAGCATACAGCATACAGCATACAGCATACAGCATACAGCATACAGCATACAGCATACAGCATACAGCATACAGCATACAGCATACAGCATACAGCATACAGCATACAGCATACAGCATACAGCATACAGCATACAGCATACAGCATACAGCATACAGCATACAGCATACAGCATACAGCATACAGCATACAGCATACAGCATACAGCATACAGCATACAGCATACAGCATACAGCATACAGCATACAGCATACAGCATACAGCATACAGCATACAGCATACAGCATACAGCATACAGCATACAGCATACAGCATACAGCATACAGCATACAGCATACAGCATACAGCATACAGCATACAGCATACAGCATACAGCATACAGCATACAGCATACAGCATACAGCATACAGCATACAGCATACAGCATACAGCATACAGCATACAGCATACAGCATACAGCATACAGCATACAGCATACAGCATACAGCATACAGCATACAGCATACAGCATACAGCATACAGCATACAGCATACAGCATACAGCATACAGCATACAGCATACAGCAAACTAAACTAATTTATTTATGCAATTCTTACGTGAATTTATATTTACTTCAAAAAATATATTTTTACAAATCAAACATTATATCATCTAGTTAAAGTCTTTATGTGATCAATTCACATTTTTACCGTTATTGATTATTTGCCAAACCTTATTTCATGAGTTTCTCTAAAAAAAGGCATTTAAATAAGATGTCAAATTATGTAAGATTGAATTTGTAGTAAAAAAAATCAGAGATTATAAATTTGTGAACATTTTCGAAAAAATATTATATTTGTTTTTCAAATGATGATGATTCAAGATATGACATTCAAACATTATTTGGCTCAGTTCAAATTTTGTTAAGCCTGACGGCAAATTTAAGTGAAAGATGAAAAAACAATCTTTACAATGATGATATTAACTAACTTCTAGATTATTTACAAAAATTGAGCAAAATTGAACAGATTTATATACATAAATTAATAAAAAGCAGAATTGGTGTTTAAATAAATAAAAAACATGAAAATATATATTGATAATTGCAAAAAAATTCTTAGATTTTCATAGAAAGTAAAGTAGATTAAGAAAAAAATGTAGAAAAGCAGTTAGGATACCTAAGTACGTCAAGATGATCAAGAAGATATAGACATAGGTATGGACAGAATAAAGATATAGATAAAGATATAGATAGAGATCGAGCTTGTAATCGGACAGTTTAGAGAGACAGAATAAAGATATAGATACAGATTAATGAAGATAAAGATAGATAAAGATATAAAAAAGAAACAATGAAGAACTAAAAGAAAGTTAGATTAGCCAATCGCTGAGTCCATTTGCATCTAGAATTTGAAAACTGACAACGATTGAGTGTATTTTAAATGGCAATAAATTCGAGCTACTGTGAATCGATGAAAGTCGCCAGCATTTGGCATTTGCCACCTACTTCATGCTCGGCGGAGCCAAATGGATGGCGCTAGCCAAGCCCTGCCCAGCGCTGGCTGTGGCCCTGACTGTGGCTCTGACTGTGGCTCTGACTGTGGCTCTGGTCCTGGTCCTGGGCCGCAGAGCAATAACTAACTCGAACTTTTGTTTAAGATACATTTTGAAAGCCAGCAGCTGCTGGCCGCAAATTGACCTTAGCCATGGTCCAGGCCCGGCTGGCCGAATGTCCGAATGGCCGAATGCCTGGCCAGTCATATGCAAATTTGTTGATTGCTCCAGCAATACAGTTCCAGGAGCTGCAGACAGAGACAGAGACTGAGCGGGACATTGAGACAGTCAGAGCATCTAGCCATGTTCAACTGGTCAACCACAAGACGAAATGCGGTAGAAAACCACACAATAAATGGGCATAAATTACAAAACATGATGAAACCCCCAATGGGATGCAGACGAAGCAGCAGCAGCAGCAGCAGCAGCAGCTGAGTAGATGCTACTGCAGCTTCACAGGCTGTATATGAGAGAGAGAGAGAGAGGGGGAGAGTGAGAGAAGGGGAAAAATGAGAACGTGGCCATAAGGATGTGAGCTGTGATTGTTGTAGATATTGATAATTTCGTGGACTCGAACTGAGCCACTGACTAACTGATTGAATGACTGACTGGCTAAATGGCTAACTGGCCAACTGCCTGACTGGCTGACTGTGTGGCGCCATCGAGTGCTGCGTTGCCACTTGAATTTTTGATTTAACAAAAGTCTCATTTGTAAAACGGTCAAAACTTTGGCGAGCACCAGCGCCAACAGCAGCAGCAGCAGCAGCAGCCATTGCAGCAACTGCCACAAAATTCAAATAAAGCAAGCAAACTGATCTAGTCAGGTGTGCGCAGCTGCATAGATACCCTAGACGCGCCGCAGCTGAGGCCTCACCTAAAATTGCATATCACTGAGAGCTAAATCTATATGAAAACATATTTGATATGCTTCTGCTTAGGCAACCTCAACACGTAATCCTCTCAGTTATCACAGTGTAAGCAAAGGTCTGGCAATACAAATATTCAAAATCGATAAATAGCTATATTACTTATCACAATTTAAAATTTCTTATGCAATTGGTGTGTATAAATAAGCTAAAGCGGCCATCAAAAAGAGCCATCAAAAGCCAAAATCTAAAAACGATATTTATCGATTAGGTAAAATCCTTGAATTAAATTACTTTTATTTATAGCAATCCCAGATGCATAGAATAGACATGCAAAATTCTGTATCTCTTAGCATTCATAGAGTAAGCAATGAAAAAAAAAGACCGAAACCTTACAATCGATTATTATCGATGAATTAAATTTAATGAATTTAAAGTACATTCTGATGCTCTGCAATCACTTGAGACTTTGACTTTTCAAAACTAGACACTAAAAAACATTACGAAATAATTAAGAAAACATCAAAAATCGATAATAATCGATAAAAGCCTGGAATCGATCTAGCATTTGCCAAACATTGATCTGTATTAGGCATTTATTGATAACTCATTAGCGTACGGCACTAGCCTATTCTGACAACAAATACAGGGTATTACACATACATATTTAGGAAAGCACAAGGCAGTAGGATTTGCCAGAGAGGGATCTGTAGGGGACTGGAGGGAACTAGGCAGCTGTTGCTGCTGTAGAAAAAGCTGAAGCGGAGGCCGCAAACTTTTGCACAACAACTGGGCAACAATAATAATGTCACGTTTATCGTGTGCAGCTAATTACTAACAAAAAGATAGTTTGTAATCCTACACAGAGCCCCCAGTTAGCCAGCCAGCCAGTCAGGCAGTCCCACAGAGAGAGAGAGAGAGAGAGAGAGAGAGAGAGACAAAGAGCCAACCGAGCGTGGCCAAAAGTGCCCCTAGGACAACCAAACAACCAAGTTACAGCAACAACAACAACAACAGCAACAACAACAATGATGTTGTTGTTGATGAGGACCAGTAGCTGTTTGTCCGTTTTGTTCGCTTGTTTCTCAATGTTGCTTAGTTTTGTTTGCCGAAAACTTCTGCTTGGCCCAAAACATGTGCACAAATCTTTGGCAGCGAGTTTGCTGCGCATTAGCACACGCCTGAATTTCTTGGCTAAACACAACAGCAGCAGCTACGGCAGCAACAACAATTGCCAACTTAGTTCATGCAAATCTGGCCACACCCACTCGCTGCCAATGGGCGTGCAGTAGAGGGAGTTGTAGCAGTTATGCTGGAACGGCCCAAAAAGTTTTTGCATATTGCCCAACAGCTGCGCCAACAGAGCCAGCAACACACACAACCAACAGAACAGTTCAGCCTCCGCACTCCTCGCTCCTCGCTCCTCGTTCCCTGCTCAGCCAAGTTTGTAGCAAAGTTGTGCAGCTCACAAGTCGCATTAGGCGCATTACACTTGCCGCAGCCTGTGGCCAAATACAGCCAAGGCAAAATGTTAGTACAAATGAATTCATTTTGATTTTTGTACAAATATAAATATTTATTCATATATATCTATATATATATATATATTTGTATAGAAAGTTCAACGTTAGTACACAAAAAATGCGTATAAATATTCATGTATGTGTATGCCTGCCTGTGTGTGTGTGTGTGTGCTATTTAATTGCCTAATATCAAGCTTTCAATTTGATATTTTTTTTTTTTTTAAGAATTTTGGCAAGAATTCGAAATTATTATAATTTCAGCATTTAGCATTTTAGCTACACTGTAAAAAAAAAACTTTTCTTTTCGCACACACTCACACACACACACACACACCACAATGTGCGTTAGTTTTATTTATAATAAAAAAAATTATATTCATATACTTATACATATATATATTCAAATGCTTTCAAATTGCACTTTTGAAAGCTTGAAAAAGTAATTTTCACATTTTTCGATTCTGAATTTTAATTGATTTTAATTTGTTTTTTTTTTTTTTGTTTTTTAAGATTGATGTAAATTTTTTCTAGTGTATCCAAAAATTGAATTGGCAGCACTTTTTGTTTCCAATAATTATGATTAGGCAATAATTTAATAAAAAAGAAAAAACAATATTCCGATTATAATTGACACGGCAAAACGTAAACAAACACATCAACAATAATAGTAACATAACATATAGTCATATATCGATCGGCATCATCGATAACAGATAACACTGCGACTGCAGTTCTCTGCTCGCTTGAGCAAAACTTAATATCGCATCTCTCACTCTAACAGCCCACAGGTCGCTCACTATATAGCTATATATGAATACATATGTATACACATATGGGTATATAGTATACATAGTGTATACAGTATATATCTTAGTATTTGAATAACATTAAACTAATATCGCTTTGAGACTCTCATTGATGTACAAAAGTGAGACGAACATTTTCGCTTGACTGTAAAACAAAATATCAAGTATGGAACGCAGGCTTTGGTTAATTTTGGATGGGGATGGACTGGACGGGAAGTGGGTGTGGTAGTGGGATCGGGACTGTGAACGGAGCTGGATTCACTGGCGCGTCACCGTCAGATTCGAGCTGAACGAGAGCAGATCTGCCTGGTCGGGTTTGTCGCGCGTCGCATGGTAGGCCTCGCGTTCGCGATCCGGGAACTTGGTGGGCAGGTTGGGCGAGTGCAGATTCACCTTGGCCTCGAACCTCACCCCAGCCACCTCCACCTCGTAGTGCCCGGACAGCACGTACTCGTTGCTCACGGCCAGCTCTTGGCCCTGCTCATCAATGTTGCGCACAAAGCCCAAGCAGACCTGCTTCTCGAACGTATACCCATATCCGGTTGTTGTCGTCATTCCCACATAGACGCCATCCCGATAGATCGGCTCTCCGCCCCAGCACCACATGTCCACCTCGTGATCATGATCATTGAGCAGCAGCTGCACATACATGCGCTTCACGCCCTCCTCACGCTGCTTCAGCAGCGCGCTGCGTCCAATAAAGTCAATGGGTTTCTATTGAGGCATAAGCGAAATGAATACATTAATGAACATCTCTCTCTCTCTCTCTCTCTCTCTCTCTCGCTCTGTACTTACATTGAACTTTACACGCCAGCTGCGTCCGCACTCCAGCGGCGTGGTGAACGTATCCAAATCCTGACCCCAGAACGCATAAAACTTCTCAATACGCAGCGCCCTAGTCGCATAGTAACCTATGTAGATAAGGGATAGAATGTTATCAATTGATCAAAGTATTCAGACTACTATTGCATTGGGAACTCACCTGCATGCTGGATTTGGTACTTCTGACCCGCCTTGTGCAGTCGCGAGTAGACATGCAGCGCATACTCGTTCGGTATATAGAGCACATAGCCCAGCTCTCCAGTGTGGGTGATGTTCAGGACGCGTATGCCATCGGCCAGGCCCACATCGAGTTCCTGTCGAAGGGAAGCAGTTGATGGTGAAATTATTAAAAATTGACTGTGTTTGATTGACGGACCAATTAACTTGTGATTGAGACTGATGGATGCATTGACAGGACTGACCAATTTGGCATGCGAGTGTGCAGCTGATTGATTGTATAATTATTATTGGTTGAGTTGTAAGTGTGATTGACTGATTGATTGAATTTAAATATGTAGGGAAATATATAGGAATCATATGATTGAAGACTTGTGGATTGAGCTGTAAGTAAGCTATAAGTTGGTTTCAAATATGAAAGAGTCCTATGATTGACGAGCTGATAAATTTATTGACTCACTAATTGATTAGCCAATTGTTTGATTGATTGAATGAGCATCTAAATGATGGACACACTCAGAGATTAAACAAGTGAGAACTAGTGAGCTGATTGACTAAATGATTGAACGATTGGAAAAAATTTATTAAATGACTGATAAATTTGAGAGCGATCCATCAGACGTATTCACTGATTGACTGATTGATTGATTGGTTGATTGGCATGGCTTAGCTACTAGGTAAAGTTTCATAAAAATTATCAACTTTGATTACAGTTTAAACGTTAAATGTTCACAGTTATCGATGAGAATGCATTTGAAACGTGTTTTACCATAGCTGAAAATCCATTAAGTTATGTTTTCAATCGACTTAAGAGAAACTGTTTAGTCCAAATAGAAAACTAAATTTAGCAAAGGCAAAAACAAGTGAAAAATAAAACACACACACACACTAAGTAGGCCAGAGATTTGGAATGAGCAAAAGGCAACGACAATGCCACATAGTCCATAAATTGAAACAAGAGAAATTAGTCATACTTGAACTCTTCCAACGAGAAGCCACTGGTGCAGCCCGTGAGGCCGAAGAGCCTAGATCGCTTACCTTGTACGTGAAGAAGGGGAAGCTCTTGGCTGTGAGATCTGTGTCGGTGAGCTCCGAGAGCAGAATACGCGAATAGGGTCCCAATATGCAGATGGCGGTGTACATGGAGGTGACGTCTGCGACATTGACCTTGGCGCGTAGATGCTCGGGCATGTGCTTGCGAATCCAGCTCATGGATCGCGTCTGCTGTATGGTCGGAGCAATCATCATGTAACTGTAACAAGCGAAAGGAAATTGAATCAGCTCGAGGTGAACTCCATTCTTTGACTCTACTACTCACTGTCGCTCGGAGAGACGCGCTAGTGAGCAATCGTTCTCATATCCACCATTGTGATTCTGCATGCCCGTGTGGATAATGGAGCCAACGGCAACATCCACGTCGTTGGAGCAGAGATACTGCAGCAGTTCGACCACCTCGTTGCCCTTCGACCAGAAGTCATATTTGGTGAAGGAACTGTAGTCGGCGATGCCGATGCGCTCTCGACAGGCGCGATACTCCGTGGCCACATGATCGAACCAAGGCGGCTTGCCGAATGTGCGCGTCTGCGAGATGCGAAATCGTGGCAACCCGAACTCATCTGCAGGCGAAGATGGAATGGATTAATGGACATGATATCAATTTGCAAATGGACAAATAGAGGACGCACCTTGCTTGTCGTTTGTATCGAAATAATTGGGTCGTTCGTAGCCCATCGACTGGCCAAAGACGGCGCCCGCTTCCTTCAGCTGCGGGTAGATGGGCGACATGCGCAGATTGCGACCCGTTTGAAACTCGTCGAAGGGATAGTTGATCTCAAAGTGTTTGCCGGGCGCCTCTTTGCAGCGATCCCTCAAGAACTTGCGATTGTTGTGCAGGCCCAGGAAGCGACTGATGTCCAGTATGTGCAGATCCAGATATGTTGAGCCCTTGGTGATGAGATCGGTAAGCACACGGCCAATGCCACCAGAGGCAGACACGCCCATCGTCTTGTTGCCCGCCGCCACATAATAGTTTTGTATTTCGGGCGCCTCGCCCAATATCCATTTGCAGTCCGGCGAGAAGACCTGCAGCGAGTTGGTCAGCCGATCCAGTGTCGCATCACGGAACGAGGGCACACGATGCAGCAGCGCGTCGAGCAGCTCATGAAAATGATCCCAGTCGGGCGGATATTGGCGTGCTTTCTGGGACAGCGGTATGACGCCGTCCTCGTACACCATCTTCGCCTCGCGCTCGTAGCCGCCGGCGAGAATGTGGCCCTCGCATTCGCGAAAGAAGATGCGTCCGTCAAAGTCACGCACAAAGGGCGTGTTCGGATCCAGCTGGTCAATTGGTTTTGTGTGCAGATAATGGTGCTCCACTGCCTTGAGCGGCACCTTCACAACCGGCTTGGACAACGTACCCACCTCTCGCGCCCAGAAACCCGTGCAGTTGACGAAGTACTCGCAGTTGATATCCCCGGAGGTGGTCTCCACGCGAGCCACCTTGCCATGCTCGCTGTGGATCTTCTTGACGGCACAATGCTCCACGATTCGCACGCCTAGGCGACGTGCCTCATCAATGAACGATTGGCAGACCAAGTGCGGATCACAGACACCATCCTCCGGTATCCAGAGGCCGCCCTCAATGCCGTCGAGGGAGAGCAGCGAGCAGTGCTGCTGGCACTGCTCCGGCGTGAGTATCTCACAGTTCATGCCCCAGGCCACGGCCAGGGATTTCATGCGGTGAAACGAGGTCATGCGATCGAAATTGCGGGCCAAATTCAGGCTACCCACCTGCTTCCAGCCGGTGGGCAGGCCACGATCTGTCAGCTGCTTGATCAAATCAATTGAATACTCCGCCAGCTTCAGTTCTGTATAGCTCGGCTCGAAACGTCCGGCCAGACCACAAGCACTCCACGGCAACTCACCACCCACACCATCCTGTTCGATGAGCAGCGTCTCGGCGCCCCAGCCCTGAAGGCCAAGATGATAGGCCACCGAGGCGCCCGTTATGCCACCACCACAGATGATGACACGCGCCTGTGACGGCACTTTGGCCAGCTTCTCGTTGGGATAGACAGCTTCGTGTGGCTGAAATTTGCGTTTACTCAGTACCTGCTCATCGGCGGCATCTGCCGCATGGCCCGTTGCGGTGCTCAGCAGTCGCAGTCCCAGATGTGGTCTGTGTAATTGATTTGCGTTCACTCCGCTGCTGGCGGCATGTTGGCAACATGCAACGCCACGGAGTAGCTTATACATTGTTCCTAGCTTTTGTTGTCTCCTGCTGTTTGTTGTTTTTTATATGGTATTAATAATGTTTAGTTGTTTTTGTTATTGTCCCGTGGTCAACTTATGGAAATTAGCGCTGCATCGGATATCGATAACTTATTGCTCAGCCGCCACAGGAACAGCTGATACCAGGGCTGGGTGCGATGCCAGCACTAAGTATCGATACTTTGTTTCAAAAGTACGTTAAGAATTCAACTCAGTTTTGGGTGTATTTTAAATCAATTGTTATGCAATTTATTTATACGCTATGTAAATATAATTTGTTCACAACTGTTATATAATTATTTTGTTTTGTTTTTTTTTCTGTTTTTTTTTTGTGTTTTGTTTTTGTTATTCATTAAGTTTTGATTTTAAAGCAGTTGCTTTCAACAATTGTTTATCTTGATCAATCGTATCGAATGAAATCGAATCAATCAATCAATTATTACTATATAATTCACACGATTTTGGTTTATATGATTTGTTTTGTAATTGCAATTTGCGTTTAACTACAACTACCACATAGACGACATAGATGCACGCTGGGTTTCTTGCCTTAAGATCGAACGATCTTAAAATTGTTAACAAATTTACAGACTTATATATTGTTAATACAATAATTACAATAAATGGAAAGTGTTGTAACAGCAGACTGAATCATACATCAGAGAAAAAAATGCATGTATCTCCTACCGCGAATGCACAAAGGAGTAGGGGCACTCAAGAAAAATAAATACATATGTATATATATATATAAACTTAAAAAAAAAAATTGATTAAAATACTTCTTAATTTATTATAAAAACGGCGCACTCTAAAATTCGTCTTGCTTCTCGCTTACTTTAAATCGGATTAATCGTAATATCATTTTTGTATATATATTTTTTTAGTTTTGTCTCGATTAAATCTGTTAAGTAAGAAAAAGTGCGCTAAAACGTTTTTAAACACTTTTGCAGTTTATATATATTTTTTATTTTTCTTTTCTTTTTTTTTTACCTGCTGTATTACATACGTTTCTCATTATGTTTTCTTTTGTTTAATTGCAGTTTTTTCATTATTAATTATAATAATAATCATGTTCATTTCTTTAATTAATTGCTATAAGTATTATTTATGTAAATACCTGCCTAACTGCGCATTTTAATCTTTTTTTTTTTTTTGGTATTTTAGTGGTATTTTAAATTTTTGTTAGTTATTCTCTATATTGAATTTCGTATATGTGTGTTAAAAACTATTTTGGCCTTATAGGGTAGACGACACTACACTACGCTACATACTGAAACATTTTTCATTTATCCTTCTCGCTTACATCACCCTAACGAAACACAGAAAAAAAAAACACAGTTACAACTACAAACGCACGCACACATATTTGCATGCATTTGCCGTTGCAGTTGTCTTCTCATACAGTTAACGGTAAACGTACTTATTTATATACAAGTGTAAACAGCCAATAACAATGACTGTCCATATATATTTATATATATTATAATATATATGTATAATTGTGTTTGAAATGCTAAATGAACTAATTCTCGGTGTTTTGTTAACTTTTTTTGTTTTTTTTTTTGTTTTTGATATTTAAAAAAATTTGTTTTGCTTTGTTTTTGAGCGAAATTCTTGTGTGCAACAATATTTGTTGTTGTGTACAACTAGAATGAGAGAAAGTGGGCGGGATAGAAGTAGGCAGCGGGTGCGAGGGAGAGGAGCAAGAATAACAGGTAAAGGCTACATTCAGTGTCTCAATGGAATGTTTTTTTTCGCAATGGTGCAAGGAAGAGCCAAAGAGTGAGTATGTGTGTGTGTGAGAGAGAGAAACGGAAAGCTGTAGAGAATAGGAGCTTACAAGTATATACAACGTGAGTGTGTGTGTGTGTGAGTGTGATAGACTTACATATATGAATACACTGAACATTTTAATTTATGTTGAATGCAAAATATTTGCCTTGTTCACATTTGAGTAAATGTTTTTCTTACTTTTCTTTTACTGCAATATTTGATTTGAATTTATTTGATTCTTGTAGTTTATTTGCATCTGCACAGCAGAGAGTTAAAAATTTCTTGTTAACATTTGCTGTAAATTTTTATAGTATGTATATATATATATATTATTATTTTTTAATTTGTAATTTAAGTGTTCTCCATGTTCAATTTTAAACTAAGAAATTTTCTCATTTATTTATATATATTTTTTCGCTTTTCTTTTCTTTTCTTTGCTTTTACGTAATATGTAATGTACATTAAATTTCGGATTTCTCATTTGTCCATGCAAATGTCTTTTGTAGTATGTGTTTTATGGTATGTATGTATATGTATTTGTATATATATTTATATATGTATATACATATATAGATTTTGTTTCGCATATAAAAAGGGGGAGAGATTTATATTTAACGTCTAACAAATTGGTTTTTAAATGCAGTTATTGACCTGAACATTCGTTAATTATATATTCGCAATTATTATTATTAATTATTTAATATACGTATATTTCATTATGTATATATGTATGTATCTTTATGCATATATGTATATGTATGTATATTTGTTAGATTGTAAAATAGTAAACAATTTTGTTTTCGTATGGCTTCTCCTGGTGTTTCCTGTGTAGTTTCTATAATTTATTTATTTATGTTAAATGTTGCATGTTTTTTTTTTTAAATTTATTTTTTGTTTTGTTTTAATTCTTGTATATTTATTGCTTGCTGTATTTTGTTGTTTATTATTTAAAATGGAATTTTATTTAATTACAGTATTTGTATTTATGTTTTTCCTTTCACTTCTCTTTAGTTTTCTGACGTCACAAAAATTACGAACTTTTCGCTGCTGTTGTTTGCTCCTGCGCAACGGATTTTTGTAAATAATAAACAAATTCAAATTAATTAAATAAAAAAAAAAAAAAAAACAAAATGTGAAATTATACAAATTTTGGGTTCTTGAGTCGGAGTTGGCTGGGAAGCTGGGAACATTAATTTTATCTTTATCTTTATCTTTATCTTTTTCTTTCTTATTTTTTTTCATCACTTGCATAAATAAATAATTTTGTTTAGCTTAATTGGACTTAATTACACACTTAATTACAGTTAACTTTAATAATAGTCATATATTTAGATAAAAAAAAAATAATTGAAAATAAAAATTATAATTATATACTATATATAACAATAGGCAACAACACGAAGCAAAAAGGGGGGCGTGGCAGCGCAACAAAAATGCGGCTACTGCTGACTTGCAACTGTAACATATGATTGAGTAACCGAAGGGTGTGGGCGGCTTGTATCAGTATGTGTGTGAATGTGTATGTGTGTGTATGTGTGTGTGTGTGTGTGTGTGCATTTGCATGAGGCACGGCTTGTCATGTGGCAAGTGCAACTTGCCTTCCACTTCTCACAATAATTGAACAAATTTGTCGCATGGTTTTCTGCCAATTTGGCTATTAGAACGAAAAGAAGGATTCCACCTGGGGCTGGGGGGCAGAGGGCAGGGGGGGGGGCGTGTACGGCACCTAATTGCTACAATTGAAATTTGTGCTTTTTACTTTATGCTTTTTGATGCAATTGGCTTGTACATATGTATTCATTTATTTATTAGAAAAATCCGCAACGTTGGCTGGCTTCAGTGTTGACGCGGCTGCTGCTGTTGGCTTAGCGCGTGCGTCGCCTGCGCGTTGTTGCAACAACAACAGCAGCAACAGCAACATCGCCGTCGAAGTCAGCTTGTCGCGGGCTGGGCAATTTTTATGACGTCTCTAAAAATCA
>JAWNPR010000061.1:18375000-18417500 GCA_035047405.1 Drosophila stalkeri
TTGCCGGTGGACTTGCAGATGGCATTGGCCGTCTGTGCGGACAGCACGGAGCGTATGGAGCTGCCCGTGGAGCGAGGCAGTGTGGCCGATGCGAATATGTTCTTCAATGTGCTGCTGCTGCTGTGATGATGTTGTTGTTGCTGTTGCAGCTGCTGTTGCTGCTGCTGCTGTTGTTGTTGCTGCTGCTGATTGATGTTGCTGCTGTGCTGCGTGTTGTTGCTATTGCCTGCATACGTGCTGCAGGCAAGCGAATCTCAGTAGAAGTCGTTCGATTCGAGCGTCTTACACTGCTTGCTGAGCGTCGCATATTTGCCATTGTTGGGTCCGGGCAGATACGACGCCGACTGTTGGTGGTGCGACGGCAGCCGGCCCAGCGTATGATGGCCCGATCTGCAAGCAGACATAACATTAAACATAATGAGTCATAATGAGAAAGCCAATGAAGCCAAAGGCAAATGCAACAGTTGCTAATGTGCGGGAAGACAGGACGTTAGACTAGTTGCAGCATTAGGGGTAGTCTGGCGAATGAAGAGCGAATATCGATTAGAATTGGTTAATAGATATGTCAGGTATTAATTACAATTACTAATGCAGATATATATGTATATACATGATATTGAAGTAATATGATAAGTAATACCCTTACACCTTCTACCTTCTACATTCCTCTAAGCCTATGGTTACCTTTAAGTTCTATTTCTGCTGCTCAGTTCTACTGCTCCAATCCTTAATCAGCTGAATTTGAAAATAATTTACAACTACAACTCTATATTTATTTATATATATATGTGTATGTGTATGTGTATGTGTGGGTAAACATAGAGTTTGTTTGTATATTTATTGGCTTAGAAACCTATTGCTTAAAACTATCGAAGACACAAGTGCTTATGTTTTATTTAAGAAAAGTTTCTGTTTTGTTCTTAAAGTTCTATTGGCATCTGATTGGAAGTTGACAAAGTCTGAAGCTCTACTCACTTTGTAGCCTATATCGTTAGCTCAGCTCACTTATAGCGAAAAATCGAATCCTAAGCTGTCTATGTAAGATCCTAACACTATTTGGCATATATTTTATGGATATATAATTAATACTAAGGCAAATATGGCTAAAGATAATGAAATCTTTCTATTATGTATGAGCAATATTTAAATTGTTTGGAAATGTTTAGGAAATATAAATATTATTAAAAAAGTAGATATGTATATGGTGAATGCATATTAGTTTTACATGTTATTATATATGTGAAGGCTATTGAAAATGGCTAGAACTAGGTTCAAAAAGTAAACCTCGAAAGATTCCATTACTCTTTACTCTACGCTTACTATAAAAAATATATTTTATATATTTTACTCTCCATTATCTGTCTATCATTTACTATGCAATGACATATATAGAGTGTATACAGAGACTGCCCCCAATGCTGGTTCGTACGTCGTGTGGGTGCGTTAGGCGTTTGCGTGTTGTTGTCCATGTACGTTATATACGATATGTATATATATATATATGATATATAGATTGTCATCTACTACTCTGAACTACATTTGTATGCTGTGTGCGTTTTATGTGTCATGCAGAGCTAGTGAGTGGGGCGTGGCCTAGTGCTGGGCATTGGGCACACAACAACTAAAAATATAATGAAATTAGAGAAATTATAATGTCCGATAAATCATAACAAGAGACTGTACCAAATCAAACAAAAATGAATGAAAAATAATAATAAAATTAAGTATTAAGTAGTAATAATACAAGTAAATTAAAATGAAATGAAATGTGAGTACATTAAAAATAAAGAGCTTGTGCTTGTGTCTCGAGCGGGACGCGTGTCTACCAAAGAGTACTAAGACTAAATCATAAAACAAAGATGAACAAATTAAAAGGAGGACAAAATTAAATTAAATTAAACTTCATGCCTTGTGCCATGCACCAAATCATAGCCGGGCGGCGGCGACGGCGAACGACGCCCACCATTGGGGCGGCTCGAAAGGGATGTGGCCGCCGCCACCGCCGCTGCCGTTGAGTTAGTTCTATGCTGTGTGTTGTTGTGGTTGTAGTGGTGGTTGTTGTTGTGGTTGTGGTGGTGGTGGTGGTGTTGTTGTTGTTGTTGTTGTTGTTGGTGGTGGTGGTTATAAGTTGTTGCAGATGATGTATTGATGTTGCTTGATTGTGATGATGGTGATGCCAACCCTTGTCGCAGTCCCGCCGTGCCATTCCTGTACGGTCCAACGCCATTGCCGCCAGCCAAGCTGCCGCCGCTCGGCAGCGTGCCCGTGTGTCCACCAGCTCCATTACCGCCAGCAATGCTGCCACCCATCGGCCCACCGTGCGCCTGCTGATGATGCAGTAGCGTGCGATTTATGGTGCCGGTGCTCATCGGCGCCGTTGGCGAAATGCTGGCACTCGGCGCATTCGAGGCGGAGAACAGCGGCGCCGTCTCCGACTTGTCGCCATCCATCGTGGGCCTGCAATCAAACGCAATTAGCTCCAAGCAATCAAATTGGGCTAAACAAATGACAGCTTACCTCTTGCTCAGATAGATCCAGGCATGCGAGTCCGCATAGACAAGTATTGTTAGCAGAAATGAGGTCAGCAGGCCGGCCACCATCATCAGGCTCAGGCCGAGCAAGCCGCCGCCGCAGAGGCCGTGCAATGCCTCCGCATAGTGTCGATCGATGGCCCGTCTGTCCAGTGTGGCAGACAGATTGGTCAGATTACGTTTCGTCTCCTCTAGGTCGTTGTCCATGGCGTTTAGTGTGCGCTGAATGTCGATGCGCGGATACGTGTCCTGGCTCATGCTGTATTAAAATCGAATATTTAAGGTTTTTATTAGTATTGCTTTAGATATTTATATGTTCGTTCAGCTCAACTGGCAGAGTTTCTATATTATTTAGCTTGAGGAAAGTAAATTTAAATGATGTAAATACAACGATTTAGAATAAGTTTTGATGCTCGACAACATTGTAATGCTTGCAAAGGAACTATGTCGTACTATCATAATATAATCCTGTATAGATATATTTATATACATTAGTCTATTAATCAGTAAGATTACTTAAACTCTGTCCATCATCCCTAGGCAACAATCTCTCTTTAAGATTACATATTTCACATACTACATACGATTACATCAACTACATTATATAGCTGCCTGTTATAGCAAGTCTAGACAGTTATAAATTTATCTAATCAAGATTTGAATACTATAATACTTGACTCGGCTTAAGTAGCTAAAATCTGTTTATAGCCGAACAACGTTTGCTATTCCCTCGCATACACATATAGACAGATCGTTGATTATATCTGTTCCAAGTCCTATTGAGACTATCTTGGCATGCTAACGTTGCTGTTGCTATTGCTCTATTTACCGTTGCATCATTTCAACGCTCTCGCGGGCACGTTCCACCAAATCGCGGGACTCGTTGAGGCGCAATATGAAGCGATTGCGCAATGTGCCACAGTTAAGGAAATAAACATACGGACTGCGCTGTAAATTTGTGAAAATAGAAAATAGGCACACATTAAAGAAGAAATTCAATTAGAGAATTGGCTATATGATGGAGCTTACCATGCCCACCTGGCGGCACATGTACTCATGTGGACGCATGCAAAAGTCGCCGGCAGCCACGCTGGAGGCCAAATAGATGCCAGCCAGCAGCCAGCAGATGATGATGCAGAATAGTCCCGAAACGCTAAAGAAGATAAGCGTGCAGCGGGAGCGACGAGCGACCCCAATGACCAGGACAGTGCACAGGAACAGCAACAGAGTGAGGAAGGCCAATGTGGCTGGCCAGCGTATAGATTCATATAGATCACCCAGCTAAAAGAGAAAGAGAGAGAGAAATAGATCAATGAGAGAGCTCTTTAAAGCTGCTGCAATGCTAGAAAACTTACATGGAGTATGCCCATCAATGAGGTCTCGTTCTCGCTGCCTTTAGTCTTCATGAAATAGAGCACCATGTTGTCCAGCGAGGTGACCGCGCGTGAGGTATTCTCTCGCACCAGACGCGACGTCTCAATGAGCAGCATGACAGCCGTTTGATTGTATTGGGGCTTCTCCACCATATCCTGCACCTTGTGCGATGCCATTTTCGTTTCGAGATCACGCTTTATGGTTTCAGTCTATCAAAGAGAAAGGAAAGAGCAAAAGAGAATATTAGTTATGATCACAGAGGGAGAGAATATTTATGGGATAGGTAATAATAATTTATTATCATATTGGAGTTCAAGAGACAGCTAATCAAAAGTAAGTTGGGTTGGGCTTTTGGACATTAATATGTGAAGACATAGTACGATAATAAAATGGTGTGATGACTGCATAATGACTAATTGCATGGTTGACTGACTATCTGAATGAGTAACTCAATGAACTCAATGAATGACTTACTGATTGATTGTTTGAATGACTCTTGAGTTGAATTACTGATGTTAGACGGATCGAACGACTGACTGACTCATTGAATATAGACTGAGTGAATGACTGACTCATTGAATACTAACTGAATGATTGACTAACTCATTGAACAACTGAGTGTTCATTGATAATATAAACTGACTGATTAATTGAGTGAAACATGGTCTTATTGACTGACTGATGATAGACAGATTGATTGATTAGTTAAGCTGATTGATTGATTCACTGAGTGATACATAGAGTTACTAACTCACTGATAGCTGACTGACTCATTGGATACTGATCTAATGATTGATTGACTCCATTGACTATTGGCTCAACAATGATTCAATGAGAATCCTAACTGATTGATTGACTAACACACAAACTGATTGACTGACTGATGATAAACTGACTAATTAAATATCAACCAGACTGATTGATTGACTGGCTCATTGCATATTGACTAACTGATTGACTAACTCATTAAACATTAACTGCTTAATTGATCACTAAATAAAGACTGACTGACTGATGATTAATTAACTCAATGACCGTCACACAGAGAGATTGACCACACTATTGCTAAATCAGCATTCTGATTAAATTATAATTCGAATACTTTGCATGGTTACCAAACATTTGGTATGCTTTCATTATTTCTTCTTTCTTATGTGCTTGCAAGCAGCACACAAATTTAGTTTGGCTTTAAGATGCTGCCTGAAAACGTCTTCGCTATCCACTTACTATGTATGCGCTTAGAATTCCCCTGTTGGTCATATAGATTAAGAGAAGTTGGGCAATGTGTGAAAAGGCTCTTACATTTTATCTTGAGCCCCGTTTGTCGTTTGTCGCGTGCGTTGCGCTCCAAGCGAACTGACCCGATTGAAGCTAAGCTGAATATGGCCTAAGCAAAAGGAGGCGGCTAAACCAACTCGAACCCTCAACAAGTTGAAGTAATATGCCTAGATTAAAGCTGTTTGCGCCAGCTGAATGTTGTCGCCGGTGATTATAAAAGCGATATCCAGCGACAACTACCACCGAAAAGCCATAGTTGAGCTGGGTTCTCGGTTTTGGGTTTGTGTTAGAGGGTTTGAGTGCGGACTTGGATTCGGGTTAGGGTTCGGGTTGTGCGGTGTTTGTTGTCCATTACTTAAGTTGTGACTCACAGCCGCAGCAGGTGAGAGCAGTTCAAAAGTTAATGACCAAAAATGGGCAAAGCGAAAACTCCCGCAAAGGACTCGCACATAGGCAGACAGACAGCCAGGCGGACGGATGGACGGATGGAGGGACTGACAGACATGCAGCTGGCAAACAGGAACAAAGGACGAAAACGTTGCACATAAATATAGTAGTTTTTTTTTTGTTACTTGTAATGCTTTTGCTTCCGCACTTGTGCAAGGATTTAAGTACACACAGCTAAAGCGAAAGAAAGGCCCAAGGTAGGGCAAAGGAAGGGGAAGGGCAGGGCGGGCTGCGCGACAGACATGGCAAAGCGTGACAGGGCGTAGGGTCGAGGACTTGCCTAAAAGCAGAGCCATGGCAGACGCACGCACACACCGGGCCAAGCCAAAGCCAAAGCCAAAGACCCGCCTCCCCACCTGTCTGGCAGAGCTACTCATATGAGTGTGTGCGGGCGCATGTGTGTGCATGTATGTGTGTGTGTGTGTGTGGGAGAGAGAGAGAGAGTGTGTTTAGTCCTGTGCCTAGATAATTAATAGCGTTTTACTCAAGGGCCAAGCAATGCCAGCCATCTGTTTGGGCAACAGCATCATCTTGTCCGCACCTAACATCCGCCTGCGCCTTAACCCGCGGCCAGCCCCCTCTCAGCCCCCGCACGCCACTGCATTCACTTTTAGCTCGACTCGCTCTCTTAACCTTTCGCCTTATCGGCTTCTTTTATGTGTGTACATATATATATATATATATAGATGTATGTACGTATATATATATATATATATATATATATCAGCGTCTGTGCGCTGACAAAGTTTATGAATAGAGCGAAAGCCAACGTTGGCTGTGGCACAACGTGTCCTCCATAGCTGTCTCTTATCCTGGCTAAAGATGCGACAGATGCGAGATATGCATGCCAGGAGTTACACTTACAGGATGGGATGGGGTGGAGTGGGGTTGGGTGGAATGGAGTGGGCTATTGCAGCACAGGAACGCCTGCCTTCAAAGTGAATCAGTGACAATTTCTGCAGCAATAAGCAAGTATTTGTCCATATCCTTCGCCATAATCAAAGCTAGGAAAATGCATTTATCGATAAACACATTCGCTGGCAACATCATTTGATGGGAAATGCAATTGAAATAGAAATTTGATTTAATATTGCAGAAACGCTTAAAGCGTTTGCAGAAAATGCAGAAAATGTTGCCTACTTTTTGGAGCTTACGCTGTGAAGCAAAAAGAGGCTGAAGCAAATCTGATTTAAAAGCGGAAATTGAAAAATAAATGTAGAATCTTTGTTAATCTCTAATGAATTCGTAATCTTCTTTCTTTTAATTATATTGTATGTAATGAAAGCATTTTTTTTTTTAAAGGAAAGCTTCAGATAACGGAATATATAGTTGGACAAAAGATTTGGTTGAGTTTCGGTTTATAAAATTCTATTATATATACAAAAATAAATTTACAATTGAAGTCTGTTAGATTTTATTTTTATAATAAAAATCAAAAATAAAAGTTATGATTTGATTTTTATATAAAAATTAATTTGTAAAAATTATTTTTGATATTTATCATAAAAATCAATTTTAATAATTAAACATGTTTTTTATTAAAAATTGTTAATAAAAGTTTATCCTTTTTTTGAATATGCTTTTTTATCCCACTCTTCCTGGTTATTTTTTTGTGCCTGATTTTTTTTTTTTCTAATCATAACTCTTATTTGCGGTTCACGCTATTAACTTTATCAAAATAAATGTTAAACTAACTTGCTGCCTCTACTCTAGAGACCAGACTCTAACTTGATAGAAAAGAAAATTTCTATGTGTTTGCAAATTAAGCAACCCCAAACACTTCTTCAGTTTACTTTGAGGTACACGTGAATCGAATGTTATTTGAGGCTAAATGTGAAATGGACAATCAAATGGAGACAGACGAAAGACATCGACGACAAACAATGTTGAAAGATATCGAATGTCGTGCAAATGGAAGGTAATTGGAATATGCAAATGTTCGAATTTGAATTGTGCGAATTATGACATTTGGTTGGCATTTTATGCGGCCCCAGTCTGGTCTGAGCCATGTTTCCGGGCTTTTGCGTAACGTCAAATTCAATGGAAACGAAATGAAAACAGATCCAGCTGACCAGAATGCCAGACACTCGAATTTCTACGCAACGTAATCGATCCCAATAAGTTTTCTTTGCCTGCGGACCATGTTCATTACGTCAACTATGCGAATTTGGATAATAATACCCATGCTCGAAAATTAGGCATATATAAGCATGCCTTCAGCGTGACTAACGATTAAGCAAGTAGAAGAGTATTGAATGTGAATAAGCTAAATAATATAATTTATAGATTATTATGTCTTTTACTAAATGAAACCTGATTCTCAAGGTATTTCTATAGACTTGAACTTAAAGAATATATATATATATATAGGAAGCATGATAAACAGTCGAGCCGACTATTAAATCCAAATCAAATCATATTAAATCATTCAATAACTTTTTACATATGCATAAAATCAATTAATATTCATATATATATCTTGAACATACTAAAGTTTTTTCCATAAATATTTTCTTTGTATAGAGCAACATTATGTTAAACAAATGTTTTTGGGAGAGCTACTTAAAAAGTTGCTAGTTCATTGAATTTTACAAAATTTAAAAAGTAAATTTGATATGGAAAATGTTGTAGGTTAAGTTTTACGTAAGCTTAAATGAATGTTGACTCCGCCCTACAACATGCAACAAAGCGAAAAAAAATAGTTTTCAACACTTTGCAAAGTCGTTAGCTATATATATATATATATATATATATATATATATATATATATATATATATATATTTATATAAGTGTGTGTGATTTCCTATTATGCTTTTCGTAAAACTTTTACTTTGTAGTGAAACTTTTTATTTTTTTTTTTTGGGCATTACTTACCTCTTGTTTAAGATTGAGCACAAGACTCTCCACCTTCCTGCCGGAGCTGAAGGCCTGCAGCAGACCATTGTGGAAATCATCGTTGCCATATAAACCTGCAATGGAGTATTAAAGCAAATAAATTAGATTGGAGGGGAAATATAAATAGAACATAGTCGATAGATAGATCGAATTTACATTGAATTTAATTAGCAAAAAAAAAAAACTTTTAAATGCGGGAAGCCCAATTTTAATTACTTTCATTTAATAAGTATTTTAGTGTATTTTTAAAGAAAGTTAAATACAAAGTTTATCCAACGAGATATTAAATAGAAAACTCCGAAAGTAAAGAAGCACGGCTACTAAGATTTACAGTAAAGCTGTTGCATTGTGAAAGGGTTCAGCCTGAGCTGAGGGAAAAGAATCTGAGTGGAAAAGAAGATAGCTTGCAGTCTATCTCTAACTGCATATATATATATACATATATCTATATATATTAGTCCTAATCCCATTCTCTCACTGTCTAACTCTTCCTTCTTTTCTCTTTCTTATGTATGTCTTTCTCTTTTCAGTTCTCTCTTCTTTTTCCTCCTCTCTCGCTTTCGTTCCCTCTCTCCCTCTCTCTCTCTTTTGTTTTTCTCTTTCAGTCTTCTTCCTATTCACTCCATATTCCCTATTTCGCTTTGCATATTTCGCTTTCTCTCTTTCTCTCTCTCTCTCTCTCTCTTTTGCTCATCTCATTTCTATCTTTCGTTCTTTCTACTCTCGACTCTCTCTTGCTCTGGCCACTTTTGTCTTCTCCCCTCTTCTCTCTCTCTCCTCTTTTTCACTGCCATTTTCTCTTTTTCACTCTTTCCTCTCTATTCCCTTCGCTCTTCTTCAGGCCTTCTCTCTTTCCATCTCGCTTCATTTCTTCTCTTCTCTCCACATCTCTACAACTCTCTTCTTCTCTGCATCTTTCTTCTTCCTTATCTTCACCTTTGATTTCTCTATCTAACTCTCTCTCCCCTTTCTCTCTCTCTTCCACTCTCTTTCTCTACATATTAGCTCTAATTATGCAAGCTCTTTGTCTATTCGCCGCTTTAGCCTCTGCGCGACCGCATTTGTTGAGCCATAAGAGCAAAGCTCGCACTGGACACATTTTTGAGTCAATTAAGAGCGCTAATTAAATTATTATTATTATTATTTTGCTGTTGTTGTTGTTGTTGTTGCTGTTGTTGCTTCTTTCGTTCATTTTGCCTTTTATTGTACGCGGAGGTTGGATTATAATGTGGCTGGGGGCCTCAACTGCCGGGAATTGACTTGGGGCATTACCTTTGGCACTTTGACACAGTTTACTTCGATATGGGCAAATTAAGTTCGCCGACTTTTTGGGTTTCAGTTTGGATTGTAAGTTTCTTTTATATTCAGGCACGACACTTGACGCGACTCGGGCGGCGATCGCTCGCCCATAAATCCAGATACGTGCCAAAGCCAGAGCCGCGCACGTAATGGAGCAATGCAACGGACGTCGTCATCGTCGACTCTCGACTCTTGGCTCTTGGCTCTTGTTTTGGCTAATTGCCAAGTTAAACACGCGACGAGTACGTGCATTTGGTCCTCTGGGCGTGGCCCAGTGAGGGCGGCCAGGCGGGATTTTGGCATGGATATACATATAACGACAATGGGTTCAATGCACTCGACCCGGCACTTACCTAGTCCAATGGCCGCACAGGTCATCAGAGTTATGATGACCAGCGAACAGCTCTGGCATCGCTGGGCGCTCGGCTTGCGCTGCTTGCGATCGCAGCAACGCGTCAGTAGATACAACAACAAGCCGAGCAGCGAGAGTATCAGCAGGCCGGCGGGTATGGATGCCAGAATACCCAGACTCTATAAAGACAGAGAAGAGGAAGAGAGAGAACAAATTAGAAATCATTGCAATTCAATAAGAGATTAATATCGATAATAATCGAACAAGTAAAAATTGTTTTAGCAGAGAAAAAATAGGATTGCCTTCAAAGAGATTAATATCGATAATAATCGAACAAGTAAAAATTGTTTCAGCAGAGAAAAGAATGGGATTGCCTTCAAATTTGTATAAATATACCAATTCGATGTTATCGATAAATACAAATTGATAAATAATTAATATTAAAATGTGGTTAACGTTTGAAAAGAGATAATAATTTATAGTAGTTAACGTAGAAATAAATAACAAAGAAAGTTGTTTATATCTGTATAATTAAGAGTGTTATCAATAACTCTAAGTCGATAATTAATAATACAAAGAAAACTTTTAATGCCAATCTATTCATAAACAAACAAAAATTTGCTACACACATGAACCTGAAGCTGCTTTACTGCAAACGACGTTTGAAAGATTTATCGATAACATAGAAGTACACATATAACTGTGAGCTCATATATCATACGGCAATCTCACGAACGGACATCATATACACATGTGTCCTAACCACACAAGTCACGTGTCTGTAAAAGAAAATTGTGTTTTTCTCGCTCTAAAATGTAATCGATAACTGCCAAAACGATTAATAATCATCAGCCGAGAGCTGACATTGTGGTCATATTTCCTTGAGCACTGTCGATATGCGACAAACGTGAAGTCACGTAGCTCCCTTTCGAAACAATATTGACTGCTGGACCAAGCCAAACGCCCATTAAGACCCCAAAAACCAAGTCGAACGATGCGAAGCATAAACGAGATAAACGGAGCGACGGCAGGACGAAATGACGGCCGGGCGACATAGAGCCGAGACGAAGGACACGAATTTGTTTCTGGATATTGAGTGAACTTTTAATTAAATAACTTGCAGCTCGTTTTCTGCTGTTTGAGCTGGATGTTGTTCTTGTTGTTGTTGTTGTTGTTGTCGCTGTTAGTTGACTGCCCAGCCGAAAAAAAAAAAAAAAAAAAAAAAACAAACAAAAACGAAATACGAAAAATGGGAAAAAAGAGAAGCGCAGAGAAGAGAAAACAAACAGAATAAAATTAAAAATAAGGACGAAACCGAAAAACGAAACGAAAATTGTGTAAAAATTCGTCTGGAAAGTTAATTTTTTGTCGCTGAAGACCATTTTTGGGTGCAAAATTTAATTGAATTGGCAACACTACGTCGACGACAACAACAAGGAGCTGACAAAACTTTTGTAGCAGAGTTGCCAGGGCAACTTTTAAGCTGCGCCCCGGCCCCGGCCCCGTCCCCGGACCCGGCCCTGGCAAAGGCAACTAAACTACGGTTGGCTTAACGGAAATTTCATTGGCACTCATTAAAAAATATTATGTGGCTGAAGCAGAAGCTGTTTAAATATGCAGCAAGACAGTCCAACTAATGACATACCCTGTAATTGTGCTAAAAAGCATTTTGATTCAATTAGCAAGTAATTTCATTAGCGCTGAACGCAAAGTGGGAATGTCCCTAATTTCAAATATATAAAAAGACGCTTGATGAGCTCGACTAGAAGTATACTCTGTAAATGGTAGGTTTCATGAATATACAAATATTTATTTAAGCGCATTTAATTCCTATGAAATTGCTATACTCTATAAACAGAATTTTCTCTCTATATACTCTATATATTTTCTGGTATACCCTGTAATTGTAAAATATTTGTATTAAGTTCAAGTTCATTAGCAGGTTATATGAGTGCATATGCATATAGCTACAGTATCTTGCCCATACGTATATATATACCCTGTAAATTGTTAAAAGTTATGCTTAAATGTAGAAAAGCTTTTAAGCAGCAACTAATTAGAAGCTAAACAACTCAAATATATATATATATATATATATATATATATATATATATATATATATATATATATATATATATATATTTTTTTTTTTTTTTTTTATATACATGCAATGTGATAGCAATTTACATACCCTACAATTATATAAAACTTGATTCTGTAGCTTAGCTTTTTACTAAGAGTTTAACTCTGATAACCATATAGTGTAATATAATATAATTACTATAATTTCGACTACCCCTGTGTGGAGCCCCTTCTCATTACCCCTCACAGGACGCCCCATGTGGTGGGTGTGTGCTCTTTGTTCGTTTCCTTGAGAGCTGTGGTAAGGGTAAGCAAGGGCGGACAGTTGTTCGAAAATTAAAGTCGAGTTATTGGACACCAACGCTCTCTGCCGGCCATGAGTCAGCCGGATCGATCCGCATTGCGAATGCCACTCGAGACAGTGAAGCATATCAGGTAGCTCAACATGTCAATCAAGTCTAATTAGACGGACCCTGGCTCACTAGGCATACGCTGCTGTTGGGTTAGGGCACAGCGAATAGTCGGTGTTTAAGCGTTTAATAATTTATGCTGCATGCAAAATTGTTGCCTCCTTTGCCTACAACGTGCAACGTGCAACGTGCAACATGCAAATAATTATTAAAAGAAAAATATAAGTAAGAAACTGGCCCCAGTGTCGCCGTGTTTTGTTGACTCTTTGCGTGTCCTCTGCCAGTTGAATGACACTCGAGCACCGCCCCCAACCCCCAGTTGCCACCCCCCCCCCCCTATCCACCAGCCCCATTCACTCTCAAGCCCCGCCAATTGGCTGCAACTGCAAAATTAAGCGGAAATTTGGACGTAACTAGCATGACAAGCTGGCTCAAAAGCAACAGCAACAGCAACAGCAACGACAACAACAACAACAGCAACAACAATGGCAACAACAGTCACAGCCTAATGGCAACTCTGTGACGTTGAGAGGGTGGCAACCCTTTTTTTTAGCCAGCGGCCACAAGCGCTAAAAATGGCAAATTGCGAGCTGGCAACGGGCGAAGCTGTTAAATTGAATTAAATCAAAGCAAATTGCCAGCAACAAAAACAATTCTCTAGCTGAGCTTTTGTTTGTGGCCACAGAGCAAGATAGAGAGAATGAATGATAGAGGCTGTAGGAGTGGGAGTGGGAGTGGGAGTGGGAGAGAGATATATCGGATGCCCATTCACACATTCGTTTACCCTTTTGTTAGCTTTCAATTGAGAATTGTCTATGGGAAATGTTAGAAATGTGTGAAATTTTTGGCTTGTGCATGCACCCACACACACACACACACATGCATATATATATGTATATATATACAAGTTTATATTTGTTTAGAGCTGAGCTGAGCTATGCATGTTGTTTAATCAAAATTAGCACTTGAGCTAATATTTAAAGCGAACACGAGAACATTTTGACTTTGGCAATCGACAAAGATTTCGAACGTTAAATTAAGCAAATAGAAAACTAAACTAATTTAACTTATGTATATATATATATATATATATGTATATATATATATGTAGCACTACATTGCTTGAGTCTGACTGATTGTTACGTGATTCAATGAATGACAGCACATGGGATGAATAAACACTCTAGTTAATGGAGTTAACTAACTTGATTAACTAACTTGAGCTGTGCATAGTTATTGATTGATTCATTGATTGGCAGTGTGATTGATGCATTTATTGACGCTAAAGCGTTGACTACTGTGTGATAAATATAAATAGATCCAATTACTGATGCAATTACTTAATCATGAATGATGAATGGATGAACTGACAAACTATCTGATTGATTGGTGAATGAGCTAATTGAGTGATGGTTGATTGAATGATTGAAATGATTTAGAGAAAGACTAATATTATGAGTGAGTGCTTGAATAACTAACTGGGTCGAGCATAATTGCATGGATTGATTGATTGATGAAGTGATTGCTGAATTGAATGATTGAAGTTGACTGACTGTCCGATTGATAGATAGCTGTATGCAATTAATTGCTCATGAATGATGATTGATTGAGTGACTATTGGATTGACTAAGTATTTCGTATGTGCCAAAGTTTGATTGATCGAAAAACAATTGAATGACTGGTTTATTATATGATTGAATGACTCACATAACAATCAACTGATTGATGATTGACTGACTGACAGAGGCATTCGCCTGATTCTTTAACTGACTGTCTAAACTCAATGTTTTCTCATTTGATTATCTGACTAACAAAATTTAGTGAATTTATCAACTGATTCATGTAATCAATCAATCAATCAATAGATATTCGATTGTCTAGCCCTAGAGAGCACAAACACAAGTAAATTCTCAATGATATTTCATACGTTTTTCCAAATTCCAACTCTCGGCAGTTTAATTGAGACATCTTTGACCACAATCGCATATGTATGTAAAGTTTTCAGGACAACATTGCTGTGCACAGTTAAGATGAACTAATATATTTGTGAGAAAGAGAGAGAGAGAGTGCCGAAAGTACTCTTCTAATTGCTGCGGCAATTGAAAAGGCTTTGCAATAAATTTTCAATAAGTGAAGAACTCAATTATGAGACTTTACCAATTGAATGGGAATATTATCAAAAAGTTCGAGTGGCTCAGTTGAAATCTATTTTGAAAGCAATCTGGTTGCCACCCTCTCTCTCTCTCTCTCTCTCTCTCTCTCTCTCTCACTCTCTGTTGCTATCAATCTTAGCTTTGAGAGGCCAACAAAAACTTTCATATTTCAAATGCAATATATCGAGTTGTTGTTGTTGTTGCCTGTCTTGTCTCTAGTTGCTGTCTGGGGCATACGTAGGCGTTGCTTGTGACTCTCGTAACATTTTTTATAGCTGCGACAACATCAGAGCTCCTTCCCTGCTCCTCCTCTCCCTCTCTCTCTTTCCTCTGGCTATTAGCGTAGCGCCGAAATTAGAACGTCAACATAGAGAGACCAAGAGCTGATGGAAAAACCAGTTTTTCTCTTGACAAAAACAAAAACCGAAACCAAAACACAAACAGACAAAAAAAAAAAAGTGCCCTTAGCCAAACAACAGTTATGGGCAAAAGTGTGCGCACACGCTTACAGTTATGCATATACGCGCACGCACACATATGTATGTACATGCGATAGACAGAGGCGATATAATATCAGAATATGTCAGCATATATAGTATGACGCTTCCGGAGGCACGCTGTGAGGGTATCACTCAAAAGTAACTGCAACTGCAGATGCAACTGCAACTGAAACTGCAACTGCAACTGCAACTGCAACTGAAACTGCAAATGGAATTGGAATTGGAATTGGAACTGCAATCAACATTGCACAAGGCACAAAGCAAATGCCGCAATCTACATGGGATGATAACTGTAACAGCATCTGAAAAGCTGTATAAAAAGCTGACCGAAGAGACAGATACTCTTGATGTGCTAGAAATCAAAGTGGGAATATATATGATATGGGATATATGATTTATAGATGTGATATCATTTTCTCAATCTTGTAGCATCCAACTGCATACGATATAACATAGAAATCATTCTTGAAAAAGTGAAAAAAAAATCAATGACTGGATACTAATCGATATATATCGATTATGATATTTTCAATAAAGATATCTATACAAAGGCATACATGATTATATCAGGATTTTCATAATATATCATATACTAACTAAAGAACTATGTAACTCAAAACCTGTTAACTTTCAAGACAAAATCAAAATACGTTCAGTTAGAGCATCAGTTGCGAACAGGCCCAGAGGGCACATGTTGCCCAGACGACAGATTGGGAACAGATTGCTGTAATAGGAGTGTAACAGAAGTCCACGAATTGGGCAGCCTTGACCAGGACACAGAGACGTTGACATGGGTTATGATTTGAGTTGAAATTCCTTTGGTTGCCTCAACTGTGCCTGTTGCAGTTGTTGCATAGCCCCAAACGGAAACGTCATCGAGCTTTGGCTTCTGCTTGTGCTGCTGCTGTTGCTGCTGGGTTGACACCGTCGCACAGGAAGCAAAGCCGACAAAGGCCAAACTACAAAACTGAAAACTGAAAACTGAAAAATGAAAACAGAAAACTCAAAGCTGAAAGCTAGCTAAAGGCAAGTGGCCAGAGCCATAGACGTTGTCGGCTAGCCATAGCCAGTTCTATGGCCAACTAGAGACTGGTTATGCTAGTGCCCGATGAATAAATAAAATGCCGAGGCAAATTATTGAAAGGCGTCGCCACAGAGAGGGAGATAGAGAGAGAGAGAGAGCGGAAGTCGAGGAAGTGCGCACAAATGGCAGGTAATATTATGTACCCAAACGCATATTGAGCATGGCTATGGAGTGTGGGTGTGGATGGATGGATGGGGGGAGGGAGGTTTAGTGCGATGCGTGGGGATTGGGGAGCTGGCGCAACTCCCGACTGAAGTCCGGGCCTTTGACGTGCCTGACATTTCATATGCAAATCACGTGACGTGACGCACTAAAAAGCAAACAGAAAAGAAAAAAATAAAAAAATAAATACAAAATACACAAAAAAAAAAAAAAAAAAGAATCGGCCGCAGCGGAATTACAATTGCGCAATTTCTAGATGAGAATCACATAAATATTATATGCCATATATATGCATATACATCCATGCATACATAGCATACATGTACCATATATATGTAGTATATGCATCAATCTGCATATGCATAAACTCTATTCAGATGCTAGAGCTAGGCAAGCCCAGCAACTGTTCGAGAACTGATCTGCAGTTCTCTATATACATATACTATATGCTATAGAATATATAAATTCATAGCTTTGTCTACACTGAGTGCAACACAAATGAATATTTTCGACAAGTCTAAACAATTAGAGTCAACAAATTGACTTCCCACATAAGCGTGCATATTTCGTTGACGAAATTGCATCTCTCTCTCTCTCTCTCTCTCTCTCTTTCTTTTAGGAAACATCTACTTATGTATCCCTCCCGTTCGCTTTCTATTATCTTACTTTCTCTATATTTATCTTTTTCTATGTCTATCTCTCTCTCTCTTTTTCTCTGTTTCTATACACTTTACTTTCATTCTCTCCGTTTCTGTTCTTTCTTTCTCTCTCTCTCTCTCTCTCTCTCTCTCAATTTCACTATCTATATCAATCTGTCTTTCTATCTCTCTCTCCCACTCCTCTCTCCCTCTCTCTTTCTCGCACTCTCCTCTCTCTCTCTCTCTCTCTCGCACTCTCCTCTCTCTCTCTCTCTCACTCTCTCTCTCTCTCTGTGTCTATTAGTTCCTTTCTTTCTCTGTATTATTCTCTATCTCTGTTTCAGTTTCTCATTTCTAACTGTTTTTCTATTTCGCTGTCTCTGTTTCTATATAGATATCGTTCTTAATATTTATATACTCTCTACCTTTTAAACGATATACTGATTTCCGCATCTCTCTCTCAGTTTCGGCCTTCTCTCTTTCTGTGATTTCTCTCTCTCACTCTCGAAATATTTCAACTGCTGCAAACTAAAAGTCATATTCTATTTCTTATACAATATAGGACAGCTTTTTAAGCTATTTGATTGATAGATTATACATATAGTAAACAGATAAAGATCTATATGCATGTATATACTATATACATTGCAAATATAATAAATATTCAATCAGCAGCACAAGCTTACTTCGAGGTTGCCTAGAAACCAAAAGGGAAGTACTCAAATATGCTCAAAAACAAATTTATATATGTATAGAAAAATATATAAGCATCTATGCCCATATATATACGTATATATATATATAGATATATAGTATATTTATATACATTGTAAACGTTTCAATTTTATTCGAGCACACATGCTATAATCACATCAAAACAGATCGTTTAACCAACTAACATAGATTCGTCTGAATATGCCAATACAGATTTAAATAATAGCATCATCATCATCATCATCATCATTATTATTATTATCAACAGCATGATCATGATCAAGTCAATTATGTAGCTGGATGTGAGGGTCGTCGTATAAACAAATGTTCGAGATTTGGGGATCCAAACAATGCCTTAGCACGCCTGGGCGTGAGATTTCTGCTTAGGCCATTAACGGAACAGTCAGATATGCTGCTATATGGATATATATATATCATTTATTGGGGGAGACTGACGCCTACGCTAAGCTTTCGTGCAACATATGCATGGGGAGGGGCGCACAAGAGATTAACCATAAAAGCAAGACCAAAGAAACCAAAAATCTGTGTGAATCGCATGCACAAACAAAGAGAGAGAGAGAGAGAGAGAGAGAGAGAGAGAGAGAGAGGGAGGTAGGGAGTGTGGCCTATCTTGAAAGAAAAAGAGAATCGCAGAGGGGGGCACAAGGAACGATTCGATTCCAAAAATGCGACACTTGGGACGCCTACAGAACACTTCCAATTGCGGCACGCATCGAAAATGAAATCGAAACGTTTTTGAACTTGAACTTTTTTTTTATTTATTTATTTTTTTTTCGTTTCACATTTAAAGTCGAGTCGAGTCGAGTCGAGGGGCGTTGCTGTAGGGTATTGGAAAAACCAAGCTAACTGGTCCAGTTAGCCAGTTAGTCGAGCGTGGGCCAAGGCTACGATTTTGGTTTATGGGTTTCTCAACTGTTTTCGATATTTTGGTTTTCAAATTCTTGTGTCTCTCGACAATCTGCGTGTGGTCGCTCCACTTGGCCAAGTCTTCAAGCGAGCGCTAGTTTGGATGGGGATATCGTTCTCTGCTTCTTCATCATCATGCATTCATTTTCCTTATAATTTTAAATATGTTAACGATGCAGCGGCATGTTTTCTTTTTTCTTCTCTTGTAATTTTTTTTTTTTTTTTGTTTTTTCTCTATATACACTTGCTTAGGGCATGCGAACTGTGTAATTGAGTAAAGGAATTCGCATCGGAATATAGTTTTTAATCAGTGCTGGCCTATGTATACATATCTAGCTAATGTTACATCATATATATCATGTATCTCATGTAAACTGATGTATCGTTATATATACAGAAAATACTCGAACTGAGAAAGCTAAACATTTGATTCGAATTGCTGCAAGCTAAAGCAATTTCAACTTTTTTATTATTCCAAGAGCTCTAAATTTGCTTTTATATGATTAAATTTCTCTTATTTATTTATTGATGATATATTCCATGCATAGCTAAAGAGCATTGAAAGTGCAGTTGGCTTTTGTTTCGTTTTTTTTTTTTTAGCTCTGGCTGTATATCTTAGGTCGAATGCCACAAATGTAACGAAATCAAAACGAAATTAGAGCAGCCCAGGCACAGGCAGTGGCAGAGGCAGAGGCAGAGGCAGTGGCAACGGCAAAGGCAAATAAACATTCCAAAGTTCCAAAGTCGACAACGCTTGTTGCACAAATAAACAACAGCCCGGCCAAATGAGATAAACAGCAACAAAAAAGGGGCACAAAAGGGAGGAGGCACAAAAGGAGGAGTTAAAAAGCATCTCAGTTGCAAGGCATTCGATCTGCGTCTCAGTCTGAGTCGCAATGGAACTTGGAATCTGAAGCAAGGCAAAAAACTCAGCACAGGCAAACAGGGCACGATAGCATATATCTAAGTAGCCAGCTCTCAACAATCTGTGTATAGCTGTGTGTGTATCTGTAAGTGTGTGTGTGTGTGTATCTGCGACACATACAAATGTGATTGAATGGCAGAAGTTTTATGACGAGCCGTAAAAGCGACAGCAAATACAAAAGTATCTGTAAGTAGGCACATTGCCATGTCATGTATCTTTTGCAGATGCATCTGGCAAATGTGAGGGCAGCTGCCAGCCAGCCAGCCAGTTGCTGTTGTTGTGGTTGCATTTGACAGGCAGACAGCCGGAAAAACTATATGCCAGGCCACACTGTAACAAAGAGAGGGAGAGAGAGAGAGGGAGAGTGAGAGACAGGAGGGAGCGCATCTTTCGGGATTGCATTTTCAATTGCAATAACCCAAAATGAAAGTCAGCCAGCAGTAAAGTGGAAGAGCCAGAGTGAGAGAGCGAGAGAGCGAGAGAGCAAGAGTGTGAATGAGAGAGAGAGAGAGGAGAACCTCATTCAGAGTGCCTGATAATTTGCCTTCAGATAGTCTCGAATAGCGCCTGCTAAATATAGTCGGCCTGCAGTTCGTAAACTCTGACTTTCGGGCAACAGCTGGCGACGTTGGCGTGTGGAAATGTGGAAATATATGGAAATTTAGGGAAATGTGCACGCTGCAATTGGCTGCGAGGGTTGCCTTACACAGTTGTTAATGCAGCAATAGTCACATGGTCTAAGCTGCTGCTGAGCAGGCAGAAGATTAAACCGCAAATGGGCAAAGGTGGAATGAGTGAGTGCTTCACTAAAGGATACCCTGTAATTTATAGTCGCATATATGCTAAGTGAATAGTTGTTGATTAACGCATAGATAGGTAGTAGGTATGATGACACTAGGCAATATAGAGCGATAAATATCTATATTATGAGCAACAATCAATATATATCGATAAAAGTATGTAACATAGACGCATTGACTAAGAAAGACGAACTAACTGTAATAATTATGGCTCTTATAATAATCGATGTGAACTAACAATCGACTATAATTATGAATAAACAATACAAAGTTATCGATAAACGTTTATGCAGCTACATAAACACTAAAGAACAAATCGTTATCGATAAAATCAATACATATATAGCATAATGCTGCACTTGACATATATTATAATACATACATACTGCCCCCCCCCCTCCCAGCCCATTTCCACACCAATCTCAATGCGTAGATACCCCCTCTGCTTGCTTTCTAATGGGTAGAAAGTATTGATAATGCTGGACGACGAGAGCAGCTATCTATATATTATATGGTACATGATATGCGGGCTACGAATGCGTAACGAGTTTTTAAGAGGCAACTGCGACTGTGACTGGATGCCCGCTGCCATCACCGTCCGCACCTCGACGATGCAGCTGGTCTTGGAGCTGACAGTGCGTCATCACCTTGGGACTAGACAACTAGACAAGCAGATGACACAGAAGGTGGTGCAGAGAAAATGAGAGGCAAAGAGGCAGAGAATGAGAGACTCTTCATCAACACTAGAGTGCAGCGCATAACAATCCATTGAGGTGCTGCCGGAAGGGGCGGGGGCAAGGGGAGGGCGAGATGAAACAGGTTATACATATCTATATGCTGCCAGAGATGAGATGGCACTGGAGAGAAGAGAAGCGGAGAGGATGAGCCTAGTGGGAGGCAAGGGGCAGGCACAACACTCGTCGTCGTTGTCGTCATCATCGTTGTCGCTGTCGTTGTCATTGTTGTCAAGAGTAATTGTGTAGCTATTTGAAGGTTAAATTGATCATCATCAACAGCAACAGCAACAGCAGCCGTCGACGCCAGCAGAAATGCAATGTGCGACCCTCCGAGTGAGATGAAGGGAGGAATAGATAGACAGATAGATAGAGCTGAGCTCACAAAAGGGTTAGGGCTATACGGGAGAGGAAGGAAAAGCATATGACATAAGCTGATTAAACACAATTCTCAATTAAGAGACTAGACAAAGTGCATGTAAACAATGTGGGCATAGCTAAAGCTTATGCTTAGATTCCAACTAATGTCAGAGAGATTGTCGTTCCGCTTTCAATTTGAGTTTCAATATTAATCCCAAATGGGCTAAACTGTAAATCAAGGAATTTCATATAATTGGAAATTCCTTAGAATAGAATCTCAAATTTATATTTATATATAAGGGCGATAGTCGAGTTAATGGATTGTTATGGAACTATAATAAACATTTGCATAAATTGGAATTGCTAAGGTGCTTCATATCAAATGGTATACGTAATGGATTTTATACTTTAGAAAGGAATTCTCAAGAAGATTTTATAGTCATATTGATTTACTACAGCTCAAACTAAATTGAAACAGAAATTTAAAAAATAATTTTAATTTAAAAAGGATTTGACTTGCTTTAGACCTTTGATTGCATTTCACTTCTCAACTCTCAAGCTAGAAACTGATACAAATTTATTAGCTTTCAGTCAGTTGAATAAAGAGAAACATCTTTAGGGATGCACTTTGTCAGGCTGACTAAACCACTCAAGTAGCATCACCTACTTCCATTTTCCTCACTCACTCTCTCCCTCTCTTTCCTTCAGTCTCTCGCAGCAAAGTTAAACAACAGCGCCTACTGCCTAAATACATAACAGTCGCAGCCTTTCCACTTTCATCTCGCACTGCCAACCAGCCACATTGTGTGTGGTAATAAATCCTTATGCAATTTTCATAAATTTTGTGGCTGCCAGAGCTACCTTCGCTCCACCTTCGTCCCCAACCCCATCAAAGGCCTAGCGAAGTTGGTCGCGTTCTACATTCAATAGAGCCATTTGCTCTAGCCAGCCAGTCAGTGATTCAGTCGGGCGGTCGGTCGGTCGGTAGGTCGGTTGGGCGCTTAGTCTGTCAGTCGATAAGCAGATTAGCTTACTGGGCTCATTTGCCAGCCAACCGCAAACAGAATTGGCTTAAGTGCTGGCTCATTGTCAGCCCCATTATGGCCCTGGGTAATCCCATGTGACGTATGTATTTAGTGCTCGACTCGTCGATAGCCGGCAAAATAGGCGAACAAAAAACAAAACTGACAAAACCACCTGCCCTCCAATTTGGAGCAGCCCATCCGATCCGATCCGATTCGATCCGATTCTATACGATGTGACCCCCCAGCTGTCCTCGTTTTCCTACGACTATGCCTGCTCCGCCAATTTTTTTTTTTTTTTTTTGTATTTTTTATTTTGCTGACGCGCGTAAAAACTACGCCCAATGCAGCAGCAGCGACAGCTGACCTACATCCGCATCCAAGAAAAAAATTAAAGCTAAAGCCGAGCCGAAGCGAGCCAAAACGAGCGTCGAATCTGACCTGAATTTGACAATGGAGGCAGAGCTTTGTTGCTCTGGAAGCCATGTACTCATCTATTCTACTTATGTATCCATCCAAACAGCAAAGCCGGCAACATTTTTAATCCAGCTAATTTTCAATTAACTCTCACAGAAGAAAAAGCCTCCGAAAAGCTGAGCCATTGCATTTGATATTTTGTGTGATTTGCATTTGTTTCGAATTTGCGACTAGGTCTCGCCAGCCAGCTGACCTACGATGCCACATCCCAAAGGAGAAAGGACAAAGGACCACAGGACCACAGGACCAAAGGAGCGTACGTGCAACGCCTTTTTGTTGCCTTTGGGCGTCGACGCTCGCTCGACGCTTCTCTAGCTCTTGGCCGGGTAATTGATGTTGACGTCGCCTCGTTGCCCCGACTCGGCCTTGTGCGTAATTGACGCTGACGCTGACGCCGACGCAGACGCAGACGTTGTCGTTGCTCCAAGCAGAAATGCAAAGTTTTTCTTTTATACTCAATGCATACTCTGTTTTCTACTTAATAGTCCATGAGGGGGTATATTGACTGCCGTGTTGTGACTTCTTAAAGTAGAGCTTTAGAGTTAAACAAATCTTGATTGATATAGTTCAAAGCGCTTGACGTATGCTTAGGGTTTCTCAAGCCACTTATCAAGCTTTGCTCTTAAAGGCTTAGAAGCTAGTTTGTTGCTATCAAAGCTAATCGCTTTTAAAGACTATTCAAATTCAGCTTATTTCTAACTCATAAAGCTCTAGAAGCAGAAACTTCTTTAATCTGTTTTTATAGTTTGATATCAGAGTATATTGCTTAACTTGTTTGTTTGTTGTTCCGAGTCTTATAGACATTTTAAGAAATTTCTCTATTAACTATTCAAATTTACCGTTTTGAAGCTACAGTTTTGGAGTTACGAGAAAGATTTTTATAATGTAATATGAAATTTCTCTAGAATTTAAAGCCAGAGCTTACGGTGGTTATACAAATACCGACTATTTTTAATAAAATTCCAGCTAATCTCTAATCAAGGCGAAAGATTAAATTCATTGCAGTTCAATAGCAGGAAATCGTAATCGATTACAAACAAATATATAGAATATAGATAATAATATTACATTCATTATTGAGCTCTGTAATTATTGCAATTTGAGAGCAAATAAATTGTTGTCTAAATACATTTTCTTGAAAGCTTTTCCTATTAACATATATATTAAATGAATTCCAAGCTTGTGTTGCCTTATCAGCTTATCATTGTCAATTTTAAAATCGTAAACATTAAACTCTTCTGAAAGCCAATCCATTCCATTGGCAGACAAATCATTTTTTCTAATGGAATTTCATATTTGATATGTTTTGCTCCCAGCGACGCCCATTTCCGCAATGAGAATCAAAGAGCTGTCATTCCCAATTACAATCGGTGCTGGGCACCGTGAGTGTGTGGTTATGTCGAATGGACTATATTGCTCTTGTTTTTGTTTTTGTTATTGTTATTGTTTTTGGTTTTGGTTTTGTTTTTGTTGCCGTTGGTTATCATGCGGACCACTGGCTCAAGATGCTGCCAGATAACCCGCGAGCGAACGAGCCACGCAAATGGTGGGCGGCCAAGGAGAAGGAGAAGGAGAAGGAGAAGGAGACAGAGAGCAGGAGAGAATGACAGTAGGGGAAGGTGCGGGGGCCACAGGCATTTCGTCAGTGAAACAATGGCAGCTGCTGTGTGTTGTTCCCTGCTGCGAATTGAGGTGAGTGGCGGCTATAGGGTTTGGTTTTTCTTCATTCTTGCTTTCTTTCTTTCCTTTTATTTTTGTTGTTTTTGTTGTTGTTGTTGTTTTTTGGGTTCGGCCATGCCCATTGATACATGGCGGCGGTCGTAGACAACGGGCAATCAAAAGAAACCAAACAAAGGGAATGAAAGAAAGGAAGAACAAGAAAATGGGAAGCCGGAAGTATGTGTGTGTGTGTGTGTGTGTGTGTGTGTGTGTGTGTGTGTGTGTGTGTGTGTGTGTGTGTGTGTGTGTGTGTGTGTGTGTGTGTGTGTGTGTGTATGTGTGTGTGCGAGTGTGCCTCTGTGTGTGAGTGTATGAGTACGTAGTAGTGGCTGTAACCCCACGCTGCCCCCACTCAACAAGCGAGGGCGGAGGTAGACAAGAATCCGGGCACATGCAGCGCACATGGCAGGCAGCCGCAGCAGCAGCAGCAGCAGCCACAGCCACAGACACAGACACAGACACAGACACAGACACGGGCACAGCCACAGCTACAGTGAAACGTTATGGGAATGAAACAAAAAGGGCTCGACAGACGCACACGCAGGCAGACAACAAAAGGCGTAAACAAAATGGGAAATATTGAAATTTATCAAAGCGGCTTTAGCTTTGTTGTTGCCAGATATTTTGTGCAATTGCAGCAAAGTTAGTTGGACAAACAGAGATAGGGAGCGTGGGACGAGTGAGATTGAGAGAGAGACTGAGAGCAATAGATGGATAGAGAGAGTGTGTGTGTGTTACATAGGCAGCCAGAGCAAAAGAGAGCGCGTGCTGCTTACAGGTAAATGAGAACGTTTGCTTAAAACAAAAAAAAAAAAAAGGAGATATACAAATACATCTATACATATTATGATATATATATATATATATATATATATATGAATATATATATATATATTTACATGGAATTTGTGGCAAGGATACAGATAGTGAGTGGTATTGATATATGTATTGGGAGCTAAACAAATCAAAATGCAATCAATGTAAATGGGACGCACTTCAAGTGCATAATAGCGGGGTCTCAAGTGGAGGGGCTGCACTCGAGGCGCCACTTGGCGTCCACTCCAAATGGTACAGCAAATAGAATAAAAAAAAAAGACAACAACAAAAGTATGGCGCTACTTTGACACGCTCGTTATGGGCTGTTTGGGTGTGGGAAGCAGGTCGAGTGGGCAGGGAAGTAGTGGGTAAATGTGTGTTTGTGTGTGTGTGGGAAGGGAGGATCCTTAGGGCTCTGGTACTCACCTCTAGGTAAACATCGCTATCCGGATTGAAGGTGTCATTAACCCGACGAAATGTGTAATTCACATGCGGTATTGAATGCAGGATTTTAACGAGTATGCTCGGCTGTTCCATTTTTATGGCTCCTTTTGCTCCTATTGCTGTTGCTGTTGTTGTTGTTGTTGCTGCTCACACAAAGCTAGCGCTCGTTCTCTTTCTCTGTTTCACTCACTCGTATTTCGGCTAGTCGCCGTCGTCGTCTTCGCAGCGCTGATTCTTCTTCTTTTCTTTTTTCTTTTTTTGGTTTGAGCTCCTTTATATTGTTATGCTGCGTGGCTGTGTGTGTGTGTGTGTGCTTTGGGGTGGCAACGGGCGGCGTAGTAGATGTAGCAAAGCTGCTGCTGCTGCTGCTGCTGCTGCTGCTGCTGCTGCTACTGCTGCTGCTGCGGATGCTGCTCCTGCTGCTGCTTTTGACGTCACAACGCCGCGTCTCGTTTCAACGCAAAATTGACTTGAGAGTTTAGCGCATTACACTCACTGCTTCTAGAGGGAGGGGGGTAAAAGAAGTTGAGTGGGCTGTGGGTAGGACTATATTCGTGTGCTTTACGCACACGCACACGCACACACACACTCACACACACACATACACATACACATACACATACGCTGAGGCACGTTAGTGTGCGCAGAGTGCGAGCGAGAGAGATAGAGGAAGAGAGCGGCTGCTGTGGCGGGGGTGTTAATGCGTGCGTTTCACACGCTGTGCCAAATTCCAAATTCCCAAACGCTTGCTCTCTCGCTCAATCACTAGCTTGCCCGGCCTCTCTATCTCTTTCGCTCACGTTCGCCTCTGCCTAGACACAAAAACGTTCTCTCAAACGCTCGCGCGCTCTTTGTTCTCTATTTCGCCTGTTTCCATGTCCTGTGCCACAGCGTGCGTGCCTCGCTCTCTCTGTGTGTGCGTGTGTGCACGTGTGTGTATGTGTATGTGTGTGTGCGCGTTGCCTGCGCTAAATTTTCACTTTCACTTTTCACACACCCAAAAAAAAAAACACAAAAAAGCAAAAAAAAAAAAAAAATAGAAACATACAAAAAAAGGGCATAAATTCTGCACACAAATTGTCGCCATATAACGGCATATATGCAGCCTTGCTAACGGCACTTTGCTAAATTGCCAAGCACAACAATTTTTGTTTTGATTTCAATTGCCGCATTCGCCGCTTGCTGTCTCGCTCGCACTCCAACAACATCGAAAAAGAAACAGGACAAATTTAGCAGGAAAAAAAATTCTGCACACAATCCGATAAAAAAAAAGAATATGTAAAAATTGCTGATAATAGCAGCAATTTATTTAGATTTATTGTTTATAAAAAAAAATATTCACAATTAATTTGATTGTTGTCGCTTTTATTATTATTGCTATAATAATTATGTTTGTTGTTGTTGTTGCACTACACGCGCTGTAAACTAATTAAGTTTTGTGTATTTTCGGTGTTTTTTTTTTTTTTTGTCTTTTTTAGTTTTGCCGACGCACGTTGAACACGGCCACGGGGCGTTGTTTCATTCACCGTTTCGTTTCGTTTCGCAAGTAGCGTTGTTGCCGCGACAGCGGTCCAAATGCGAATGAATCGAAAAACCTGCGCAACGTTTTTGGCTGCCTGCAAAGGCAGCAAGCATCAAGAAAATGAACGAACGAAACAGGCGCCGCGCCGCAGCGCAGCGTACACCGAAGACCGAATGCCCTGCGGCCAGGCATCGAGTGCCATTGAATACAGCCAATTCTTATTAGAGATGGATTAGAGCATTGATACAGACACAGAAATTGAACAAGCCGAGATGACTAGAGCAATTAATTTAATAATTAAGTTAGCTAACTGTTAACTGTAACTGTTACTGTAACTGTTACTGTAACTGTAGCTGCTGTTAGATAAGGGTATTTACAGCGCTGAGTGGGGAAGCTGGGCTGGACTGGACTGGGCTGGGTGGGCGGCTGCTGCTGCTGCTGTTGGAATTCAAATTGTAGCCGAGGAACGTAAACAAGTCGGCGCATGATTCATATCGATAACGATAACTGTCAAAAACAAATAACAGAAACTTAAAAAAAAAACTAAATACATATATTTAAATGCAACTGCAAGCGAAATGATGGTATTCGGCTGCTGAGTTTTCAAATTTTTTTCCCATATTTTTTTTTGTTTGTGTTATATTAAAAATGTATAATATGTGTGCCACTTTTATCATAGTCAGCGATAAAAACAAGTTTTCCACAACAATAACAACAACTAACGAGAATAACCGCTTTGCTAGTTTTGCTGACTGCAGCGCAGCTCCGGTGACAAACGGAACATATCCAAGTTTCTGGCCAGGCAGAGCCATCAAACACACACACACACACACATGCACATGCAAGTGTGTATGTGTGTGCATGTAATCTGAGCAACCTTTAACGCAATAGTAAAAAATACCTATGTATGTACATATATACATAAGTATGTCTAAATGCATTTAAGCTGGCGACAGCCGTTTTTTATCGGCCGGCAAGTTATATTGATATAAAAATATTAGTAATATATGTGTATTGCCGTTGTTGTTGTTGCTGTCGGGCGATCGTTTGCGGCATATCTGGCTCATGAATCAAAAGGAAGGCGCACGCAAACAGAGTGGGAAAACTTAGTAGATATAATAAGCAAACAGAGGAGCCACCACTTCCAGCTCAGCTTATCAGCGGACATGTGAAAAGTAAATAGAGACATTGAGTGAGAGGGCGAAGGACTGGGGTAGAGAGAAAGAGCGAGAGAGAGAGAGAGAGAGAGAGAGAGCAAAAATTTTAAAATTCGAAATGCAACATAAAGTCGAAAACTGGACTTGAACTTGGCTGCGACTGGGGTTCTACTAACTGTAAAGCGTTTCGAATCGTAAGCAATTGCAGCTATTTATAACGAACAAAATGCACTTTTCAAACAACCAACAGACACGCACGCACACAGGCACACAAGAAGGCTCTGAAATGCTCACACACACACATCCGTATATGTATGTGGCAAGCGACAACACAAATTAACTGCATTATTTATGAGCTGCACTTTTTTATTAAGTTCCGTCGTATTACGTACTTAATGCATAGGCAACGCTATATTGTTTATAGTTTCTAATTTCACGTTCAGTTAAGCTTCACATGTTCAGTTAAATTTAAAATACGCACTGTTAGACAAACGATTTTGTGTAGACGGCGACTAACAACACACACATCAATGTCAGTGTGACCGTGCACGACTGAGCTAAAAATACGCAAACTGCATGCAGGCAGGATAAAATTAGCAATATTTTTACAAGCCGAATTTCAAATACTCTTACAAATTATATTGACCATTAAATTGGTTTGGTGATATACGATGTTTTCACAATATTCAAGTTTTTATCCATACATATGGGAGTAAATAAGAAGAAACTACATTGAATTTGGAAATATGTTATAGTGATATAAGTTTTTGTACAGATGAAGCAGTTGTGTGCATTTTGAATGTCTATATTTATATTTAAAAAACAAATCATATACATATGTACATATATTCAACTATATCCAATGCCAATTATTGTGTAGAAATGAAAAACACCAATGAAAAAATACTGAACTTCTGCATAAGGTATCGATACTTGAAACACAACAAATATCAAGTTCGATTCTGCCCGCTTTGAGCTTAATATTGTAAACATAGTAGGCTTTGCCGTACATTTACTTTATTTATTTAGTTCAGTACTTCAGCACAGTTCAATTTTGGCATTTAATATGTACACATCTTGTTTACCCACATTTCGTTTACAAATTTCATTTTCGTCAAATATTTAAACAAACATGTTAATTGCGTTGCGATAGGTTTACACAGTTAATATGCATTAAATAATTAGTTCGTTTGAAAGAATTCTTAATGCGCCGCCATCATTGCATTTCACAAAATTTTAAATTAAAAATATAAAAAAAGTTTAAATTATTTAGTGTTTTTTCGTGAAGAACGACTACATTTATTTGTAATACTATGCAATTAATCGATAGGCACGACGATAGCTGCCTCGTGCTGTATCTTTGTCGGCGTTTATCTTGTACATCTCTAAATCGCTGTTGTTTTGAAGTTCTTTTATCTAATGGAAGAAGGAATGCTTGACACTGCAAACTCATCCCACTTTTTCGAAGGTGTTGAAAAGTTATTAGAAATTTGGTTCGAGGAAAGTCCGGAGCCCAATGGTGACTTACGCAACATCACACGCCCAGAATGGGAGAAGCTGCTGTGCCACGTTAAATGCGAGATAATAAGCTTTAAGAAAAACGAGTTCATCGATGCCTTTCTGCTTAGCGAGAGCAGCATGTTCGTCTCGAAGCGCCGCTGGATATTGAAAACCTGCGGCACCACCACACCTTTGAAGTGCCTTGAGCGTCTGCTTGAATTGGCCAGGATACAGGGCTATACTGTCATCACGGACATATTCTATTCGCGCAAGAACTTCACCCGTCCCGAGGTGCAGAATAGTCCGCACAAGGGCTTCTATGAGGAGGTCAGCTATTTGGACACCATATTTCCGGAAGGCCGCTCCTACTGCCTCGGCTCCATCAATCTCGAATGCTGGTATCTCTATACGTTTAGCCGGCCCGTAGTTAAGGCCTTGCCCGACTTGCTGCTCGCCGCTGAGCAGGAGCTGCGGGACAATGTGGACACTGAGCCCGACCAGACCATTGAGATACTTATGCAGCATCTCGACAAGGATGTCATGCTGGCCTTCAGCAAGAGCAGCTTCGCCAACGGACCCGAAGCGACCAAGCATTCGGGCATCGATCAGATTCTGCCAGACATGGTCATCGATGACTTCCTCTTCGATCCATGCGGCTACTCGATGAACGGCATCAATGCGCAGGGCGAATACATGACCATACACATAACACCCGAGGAGAAGTTCTCCTACGTTAGCTTCGAGAGCAACGTGGCCCTCAACAACTACACGAAGCTGATCAACCAGGTCGTGCGCACCTTCAAGCCGGGCAAATTCATTGTCACCATCTTTGCCAACAAGTCCTCGCTGGCCTACGAGACGATGAAGGAGCTGGAGATCGAATATTCCACACTGTCCAACTGGCGACGCACGGACATGCAGTGCTGCAACTTTCCAGCTTACAATTTGCTGTTCGCTCAATACTCGCGATCCCTAGAAAACTGGACGTGAAAGGATTTACGCAATTACTCGATTACTGTATATAAAACTGCATGTTGTTTTTATATATATATATATATATATATATCTTGATTTGTATAACTTTAGCAAAATAATACGTTGAATTTGTTTTATTATACTTTAAACATGTGCGTGTTTCTCTCTTATACGATTTTGATCTTTTGGGAAAAAGTTCCTTGAGGCTTGACTTGGCTTAGAGAAGATTACGAATGCCTTGAAGGCGTATTACTATTCTATATTGACTTATATATATATCTTTTTAGTTTGGTTTTCCCTTCATATCTACTTGAGTTTCTTTATCAACTTTTAGTTTAACACAAGCATTCCCTGAAGGACTCATACATTGCTTATATATGAAGGAACTTTACTTATATTGTATTACTTTTTACGTCTACTATTATAATATATAGATAATAAGATCTTAGCTTAACTGTAACTGGATATGATATTCCTATAGTTCTAGGGTTTTTATTGTTCCTGCAACTCTTCGCTTATAAATTGAAATACTAATTCTAATCTACTTTTATCCAATCCCATTCAGTTACACCAGCAGTACGCACAGTCCGAAATTTCCCTCAACTCAGGCCTTGGCAAACTCCGACTGTTGGCAACTGCTCTTGAAATATGCCTTTTAATCTCTCTCCAAATACTCTAGCTGTGCTAGGATTTCTATTGATCTACATCCATCTGTATAACAATCCAAAGAGTTTCTCTCCAAGCTCACCTATTCACAGCTCTCACATCTTAGCTTTTGGCCTTGAAGAATCGCGCTGTTCTCGCCTGCACAGCACCAAAGCCCTCGCTGGCCACGTGAATGTGTCGGGCAATCCATGCTGGCAGCTTCTGTTGGATGCGCGCGCTGCCGTAGCGCTCGTCCAGCAGATAGACACAGGCATAGTCGCGTATGTGACGCACGGAGCGACCGATGCACTGGTTAACTGCCTTCATGCAGAGATTTTCGTAGTATTCGTTGCCCGCGCCGTTACCCAGCGTCTCGTCCAGGTGTCGCATGCGCTCCTTGAGCTCCGGCGACGTGCGATTGGGATACGGCAGACCGACGACAATGACGCCTCGACCCAGCTGATCGGCAAAGTTGAGGCCCTCCGATAGTTTTCCGCCCACTACGCTCAACAGCAGTGCACCGCCCGCTGTCTGCTCAATGGCATTCGCATACTGCTGCAGCAGCTGCTCCACGCTAGCTCCGCCAGCTGTCTCACGAAAGATGCGCTTGCGCTGACCAATTCTCTGCAAGGCGCCGCTCTGCTCCAGATGACCATAGACCGTGTCCAAATAGCCGTACGAGGGCAAGAAGCAAACCACGCCCGCTGGCAGCACGCCACAAAGATTCTGCAGCACCATGCTTAGCTCCTTCAGCTGCCAGAGAAAGAAGTTGAAGAGTTACTTCAATTATATGGTGTATATATATATATAGAGTATATCATATTGATATTGGTAAAAGCCTTAATCGAGAATCATATCTAATTTGAGCATATCTTTTCAATTGGCTAGGCTCTAGGTCCTGCCATCGTTAAGTTCAAAGATATATAGTATTATATAGTATATACACATATCGAAAAGTCTTTTGACTAACATTTATGATTCATTCATTACGTTTCGTATAGTTACTGAGAGAGAACATATAAATTAGAGGAATAAGCTAGTATAAATATAAGCTAGCTTTACATCTAATCTTAATATAACTGCAGGAAAAACGAGTCTAGACAACTAGACAAAGATATTTAAGTATATAGAGAAACTATAGAAATTTATCTAGAACTGAAATTATGGACAAAATTAATGACTAAAATAGGTTATAGTATAGCATTGGACTAAAAGTGGAGGTATTTATTAGTGGAGAACACCCGAACAATGTGTTCAGTGCATGATTATATCTTGAATAAGATAACCTGTCAATTGTCGTCTATATTTATATTTATATTATATATAATCTACATTTGTATGTAAATAAATATCTATATCTATATCTATATCATAAAGAATCCTATTTGCAATATTCTATATTACATATCCTATTTTCTATCTGAATCTGTATATATATATATTGTATATCCTCTATCGTTTATTCTTTATCCTATATTCTACGCTATACATTTATATCTATATCCTATATACACACCTAATACCTATATCCTCTATCTTCTATCATACATCCTGTAACCAATATCCAATATCCTATATCCTCTATCCGCTAACTCTATCATATATCCTATATAATCTATAACTGTATCCCATATCCCCTATCCTGCAGCTTATACCCTCTATCAAACATCCTATACCCAATCCTCTATCGCCTCTCCTGTATCCTATATCCTATATAATACGTCTATATCTTCATCCTACATCACACATCCACATCTCTATATATATTTATATGTAAGTCCCATACCATAGCTGAACTGCTGCGCTGAGCATAGCTGAAACAGAGCTTGGCGCCCGTTGGTCCAGTGGGCAGGATGAATGGGAGTACAGCATCCGCTGGCACGACATGATCATAGAAACACTCAACTACACGTTCCGGACAAGAGGCGAAGAGCTGCTCTGTTAGCTCCTGGGTGGGTCGCATGGTGCCGCCCGCTATGATGAGCTGTAAGGTAAATGATAAACTCATCAGATTGGATTGAGATGAAGCCAAAGATCAACTACTCACAGCGCGCGCCTCTTTGACAATGTCTGCAAAGTGCTCGGCAGGATTGAGCAGCAAATACTTGAGTGTGGCAGCCTCTGGATTAAGCAGCACTCGACCATCGGCGGCATTGCTGGTGAGCGTCTCCAGGAAGGCGAGGAGAGGTCGAAAGGGTGAGGGCATGGCTAGCGTCTGAGCTGAGGACTCTGGATGTGTCTGCGGTTTTTGCTGGTGCTTCGCTTTCTTATCCGCCATCTCATCCAGCTTCTCATCCGCCTTTCGCTTGCCTTTGCCCGCCGTCTGGCATTGCTGCTCGTGCTGGGCGGCCAGACGCTGGAGCAACTGCTGTGTGGGCGGCGGGCGGTTCTCGCTGGGCTGAGGCTCGCGCTGCAGCTGCCGGCCAAAGCTTTGCATCTTCTGGGCAAGGCGCGTGCGCGCACAGAACTCCAGCAGCTCGTGCAGATCAATGTTGAAAAAGTCGCCCTCGGCGCTCAGCTCGTACGTGCGCAGCATGCGAGGCTCTCCGCCCGCCTCGAGCAGCTGCAGCAGCCGGCGCACGACATAGAGAAGCTGATTGATGCGCAACAGATTGGCGCTGCTCAGGCGCCGAGTATAGCGCTGCTTGTAGCCCGCCAGCTGCTGCTTGGCCAGCTGCAGCTGAGTCAGGCTCAGCTCGCTGCTGTGCAGCTGTGCGATGGTGTCCAGCAAATTGTGTGCCTCGTCCACAATGATGATGGCGCCACGCAGATCCAGGCCCAGCTGCTGGCGGGCACTGCGCTGCAGCAGCATTGGATATGGGAGGAGCAGCAGCTGTGCCTGGGATTGGGCGCCACGGCTGGCATAGTAGGGGCAGGCGCCACAGGCGGTGCCCTCCATTACCAGCTCCTCGATGTCGAGTGGTTCACAGAGCGCCGCATCGCTAAGCCTTTGCAACTGAGCGGAGCTCTTGTAGACACAACGGCTGAGTGCCTGGCGTGAGTTGGAGTTGGAGCTGGTCTTGGCCTGTGCCATGTCCAGGCAGCGCTCGTTGATGAGCCCTATGTTGGGCAGCTTGCGCACCTGCGCATTGATGCATAGCTGCTGCCGCGAGCCGAGTGCAATGCAGCGTACATTTTGTCCATGCGGCGTCTTTCGTAACTCGGCCACAATCTGCGCCAGCTGCGAGTGCGTCCGGCTGCAGAAAAAGATTTGCACATCACGGAAACGTTCGGTTTGCAGCTCTGTCGACTGTTCCTCTTGTGTGCTCTCCCTGCTCTCCAGCTCCTCATCCGAATTGAGCTCCTCCTCAGCTGAAGTTTCTATCGGGTCACTTGCTCGCTTTGCCGGTCTCTGCTGCTGCTGGCGCTGCCTTTGGCGCTGCTTTATCTGTTCCAGCTCTTCCTCTTTTTGTTGCAATAGCTGGCGCAGTCGTTGTAGCTGTTCCAGCTCCTGGCGCTGAATTCGCGTCTTGCTTTGCGCCGTTATCCAATCCTCAGCCTGGGCGCTGTCCATTTGCAACTTCTTCAGTTCCGCCTCAACTTGAGAAATTCGCTGTAGCAGCTCGGTACGCACCAGCTGCTCATGTTGGCGCAGCCAGGTGAGGGCGCCACAGGTGAGCGTCAGAGATTTTCCAGTGCCCGTGGGACTTTCGAATATTCCAATTTGTTTGCGCTCGAGCACCTGGAAAAGTTGCTGCATCAGTTGCTCCTGTATGTTATATGGCGTGTAAGGAAATCCAAACTCTTGCGCTGCTGGCGTCGACAGCGTTTTACGCGGCGAATACATGATTACATTTAGCAGCACAAAAATTTAATTTAATTTAATTTATTTATTTGCATCGAATTATGTGGCGCCAAATTTGTAGGCGTTGTTCGGCGTCGAGCAGTTTTGCGTTCGCTTAATGTTGGCTGTGCGCAATTTTGCGCGCACTTGAAGTTGGCTGCATGGCCCAACCGCTGCTGATTCCATTAGTCTGGCAGCTTATTAAACTACCGCATCTATTTGAAATTACAAATATATATTCCTTAATTTATAGAAATATATTTATTTGTTTATTTATAGAAATCACTCTTTGGGCATTGTTTTACGAATAGCATGTACTTCATATTTCTTGCATGCAATTTCGTATTGCACTCTTCAACATTTAATAGTCTGGCAGTTTTTTCCACTGCGCATTTATTTGAAATTTGAAATAACAAGCTGCGTTATTAAAAAGTAAGGAACATCTCTTAGGTTGGCCACAACTTTTTAAACATTGCTCAATTAAAATGAACTTTTGGTTGTCCTATGATGGCAGTACGAAGTTTTCACTTGAATATAATTTTGTTGCATTTCCTGTGCCTTGGCTGATCCGAAGGTCTGGCAACTCACCTCTGTGTGCATTTAATTTGAATTCAAAAAAATTACAAATTGCGTATATTACAAAAATAGATTGTGAATAAAGCTAAAATAGAAATACTAAAAGCGAAATCAATCATGTATGCACAAACATCAACCGCAACAACATGACTAATCAACAATGCTCCGTTATGTAAATACTTGATTTTTAATGTTATTTTCGTATATTAATCGTGTTGTGAATTTGTGTTTCGTGTTTTATTTTTTTTGTGTGTTTTGCTCTCGGGCTTTGCTGCATACGCTTAGTAATGGCCGAAAGAAGCAGCGAAACTTGATTGATTGCCAATTAGTCATGTGCAGTATTAAAGCGTTTCTAGATACTAAATCTTTTTTAAGCCGCGCATATTCCTATATGCGTCAGCCGAGAAAGAGACAGGGACAGAGATGGAGCCACAGCCGGAGCCCGCGCCAGGCCAACAAAATGGTGGCGGTAGGGGTAGAGGCAGAGGCAACGGCAGCGGCAGCTTTACTTACATAGCTGTGACCTGCGGCCAAATCGATTTGAATATAAGTTTTGAATTGAATTTGTATTTTAGTTTTTTCGTTTAGCTAATAGATGCCTACATGTTGTGGGCGTTGTTGTGGCCGCGCACAGTGGCGCAAGATCAATTTGCGATTCGCGATTGCCGACAAACATTACTCATACGCAACGCCGGCCAATGCTGACCTTAGCCAACGGCCAACACTTGCGCAGCGGCTGCACCTTGATTGACTGACTGATAGAATGCAATAATAATAAATAATAATAATATTATTATTAATAATAATGGCAATGATTGACGGCCAAAGTGCGCAAAATGCGCATTTGTTTTTGTCAAACGGCAAAGTTGCAGACAGACTGCAACCTGCATCTCAGCTGCGGATTCATACCGCCCTCCACCTGCCACCACCCGCGCCGCCCAATCAACATGGCCGTCACATCCCATTTGCTGCGACAAATGTTGCAATGCCTCAGCTAATGCCGCGTCATGCACCTGAACTTGTTGCCATAACAAATATACACATACAGGTGTGCGTGTGTGCGTGTGTGTGTGTGTTGCATATTATTGCTGCTTGCGTTAAATAAATGCATTTAGTACATTATGCATAATCAGAGTGCGTATCAGGGATGTAAACAAAACTTAAATAACTTGTTGCCTGACTCTTTCGATACGACACTGAACTGAATTCAAAGTGAATATGATTAAACTAAGTATATAGAAATCATAGCTAGCATAATTCATAATAAAGCTTGAAGTATACTTTGTCTAATATATATGATCTGCTCGTCTGATTGTCCTTTTGTTCTGTCTTTATAAGCTATAAAGTCTACAGGACATTTAAAATGCAATAAATGTCATTAAATCGATATGTATTTTTATAAAGTTTTCGCTGTAAGATCTAACCTAGGTTGATTACTATAATTATATTCTTATAATAATATTAAATTTTTATTTTTATTTTATTTAAATTTTTTAAAAATTTCTATTTATTATTTTAATTTTATTTTTATCTTTTAAATCTAATTAATTATTTTAATTTTTAAATCTTGTATATTGAGTACTTTCAATCATTTATTTTATTTTCTTAATATTTTAGTTACATTACATTACTGTATATTCGATTTTTATTTTATTAAATGTTTATTTTAAATTTTTTAAAATTTTTATTCCTATAATGTTTATATTTTTTTTGTAAACAATTTACATAGGTCCCTAAATATTTAATTTTTATATATTTGTATTTAATTGTTAATTGTATTAATATATTATAATATATATATAATATATATATTGAAATATATTATTATATTATTCTATTTTTTTCAAATAATTTTTTTTAAGCTTTTAAGAAGAATAATAAATTTTTATTTTTAAAACTAAAGCTTTCATTTTTTGTTCATAAAATATAAACATATTTTTATGCATAATAAAATTTTTATATAAAACAAAAATGTTTAAGAAGCCTTTGAATGCCAATTTTTATTTTTTACTAATTAAATATATTTAATATTTAATTTTTACAATTATTTTTGAAATTTAAATATATAATATATATTTCGTAAATTATTTTTATTTTTATCCCAAGCCAAGCCAAAAGCTGACTTGCTGGAATGTGTTTAGACATGTGGCAAATACATTTGCCAGATAGTGGCATGCCACGCCCATGCGCCGCCCACATCTGTTGACCTTCAGCTGAGTCATGAGCCATAGTGCACGGTGCAGCACAGTAGACGGCGATTTGTCAGTTTGGCGATCGTAGGGGCCAATGTTTGTGGTCAGTTTGGCTCTTGCTGCTAGTTCCCTGGCGAATGTTAATCTCGAGCCTTTGCGCAACGCAAGACAAAGCCCATTTATCAATCGGGCTGCACTTGTGTTGGTGACCAGCAAGAGAGAGGGAGACGGAGAGGTAGAGAGAGATAGAGAGCTTTGGCATAATTGTTCATTTAACGCACAGCTAAAAATACACCAGTTGCAAATGTATGTGTGCGTGTGTAGGTGTGTGTGTGTGTGTGTGTGTGTGTGTGTGTGTGTGTGTGTCTTGTCACTGTGATTGCTAATAGTACGTTCAATGATAATGCGTTTTGTTATTTATGTGCGGCAATTTTATACGATTAAAGACTATAATTTATCATTTACTTTGACTTGCTCGACCGTGTTGGACAGTGTAACCCATTCTTTGACACCTGCTTATCGCATCACTCTCTCACACACACACACACACAGAGCTAAAACCCATAATCACACCTAGTGCCTAGTGCTATCATCACACACTGCCCCCTTCTCAATGATCCTTGGTTTCTATTTCCTGCCCATTTGCTCATTCAATATCTTCAATGCCTGCCTAATCTAGTCTACGCGAGTTGCTTTCATACTTAAGATAGGTATGCCACTATTATGTGATGATAATAATAATGATGAGAATCTGTTAGTTTTTGAGTGCACTTATAGCTAAAGCTCTGGGAGGATTCGCTAACGTATAATGGATGGCTGGACAAAACCAATATACCCCACTTCAATTTGAGCAATGAGTATAATTCTTTATATGGTGATGCCAGCGACAAATTGTCAAAGCTATTGAGTGAAGACATAAATTTATACTCTTGTCTGTTATTTTAACTCCAATTCTCATGGTTTGCCTCTAAAGTTGAGCTGAAAAATTAAATTTGATTCTACATAAAGTCGAAAAAAGTCACACGATACGAATGTACAACTTATATAATTTATGGGTCTATCTGCAGAGCAGCTCTAGCTGCACAACTTGGAGATCCTTGCTCTAAAGCTAATGTAAAAGGACTCTCTACACTATTATACATTTATTCTACATTTCAAGTCTTTAGCTTCAATATTGTTTAAGTTGACAGTGTTGAAAACCCTATATACCCTATATTCCATATATAAAGCTAAGCATGCGCTTTATATACATTTCTATCTGCAGAGACTTGGCAACTAAAAGTTCTGTCAGTGTTGGAAAACGCACAACTTCATATCAAATTGTTTAGCTAAGCATACATCATTAGTCATATGAGTTAAGAGACTCGCACATTTCACTAATATTTTCTATTCATATACAAAATCGGATTATAAACGCTTTGTGAGTGTTGCAAAATGCGCAACAGTTTAAGCGCGATGATCGAACGTATTAGTGAATGAATAATGTGTCTGTGTCACTCGCTGCAGTCGCACGATTTGCATATTGAAGGAGTTAACATGTTTCTATTTATTACTGTTATTGACATTCAATTGGCAATTAGGCATTAATCATGGCTAAAGGGTGAGCAACGAGACGGAGAGGTGGACAACGAGTGTGTGAGAGAGAGTGAGAGAGAGAGAGAGAGAGAGAGAGAGAGATGGAGCGAGGGTGGAAGTGAGCAGACACTGAGCATATTAATCATCTAAGCGCCGAACGCAGCGCACAAGCCGATTCGATTTTGGCTTGTGAGCGAGAGAGGAATAGGGGAGAAAGAGAGAAAGAGAGAGATAGAGAGAGATAGACAGAGAGAGGTAAGCTGCAAGCGAGAGATGGTGCTAAAAAGAACTGGTATACAAAAGCTATTGCTGCAGCGAGACACTGCGAGTGTGATCAATTGAGAGGATGAAAGAGATAGAGAGAGGTAGAGAGAGAGAGGGAGCAACAGTTGACACACTATAGCCACAAAGAGAGAGGGAGAGAGATGCAGAACTTGATCAACTGAGAGAGTAAAGCAAGTGATCTTAGAAACAGACACACTGAAGCCGTTGCTTCGGCTGCTGCTTCGGTTGCCCCACTGTCACAATTAGAATAAAGCCGTCGTCGTCGTCGTCTTTTGCATAATAGCATGATGTCATCGTCTTTTTATATGTATGTCCGCCCATTCTGTGGTCCGCTCCCGCCCCGCACACCGTCCCGCCCAACTGAGCCAGATGTTGTCGACGGTCCAATCGCCGGCGGGGCAGCAGCAATCAGCGCTTGACGGTCGGCAGCCAGTTTGTCCCACGCCCACGCCGAGACACGCGCCAAGAACGAAAATAATTGAGTCGAAACAATTGAGCCAGCAGCCAGAGGCAGCCACAGCAGCCGAAGCAGTCGAAGCACCACTTGTTGTCGCTTCTGCTATGAGTAAGCCGTGGACAGTGTTGGACAGCGCCACCAACAACAACAACAACAACAACAACAACAGCAGAAACTCATGAGTGTGCAGCTGCTGAAGCCCGTTTCTACAGAAGCTGACGAGCTGCCAGATTACTTAAGAGATATGAAGAGCTGAAATGCCAACTGGGCTTATTTACGGCCACACAAGTGTGCGACAGTGTTGGGCAGTAGCTAAAACAGTAGCATTATAGTGTTGGCTAATAGCTTGAGAGTCTTGGAAAGATAGTTCTAGCTCTAGCTCTAGCTCTAGCTCTAGCTCTAGCTCTAGCTCTAGCTCTAGCTCTAGCTCTAGCTCTACTTCTAGCTCTAGCTCTAGCTCTAGCTCTAGCTCTAATTCTAGCTCCAGCTCTACTTCTAGCTCTAGCTCTAGTTCTAGCTCTAGCTCTAGCTTTAGCTGTAGCTCTAGCTCTAGCTCTAACTCTAGCTCTAGCTCTAGCTCTAGCTCTAGTTCTAGCTCTACATCTAGCTCTAGCTCTAGCTCTAGCTCTAACTCTAACTCTAGCTCTAGCTCTAGCTCTAGCTCTAGCTCTAGTTCTAGCTCTACATCTAGCTCTAGCTCAAGCTCTAGCTCTAACTCTAACTCTAACTCTAGCTCTAGCTCTAGCTCTAGCTCTAACTCTAGCTTTAGCTCTAGCTCTAGTTCTAGCTCTACATCTAGCTCTAGCTCAAGCTCTAGCTCTAACTCTAACTCTAACTCTAGCTCTAGCTCTAGCTCTAGCTCTAACTCTAGCTTTAGCTCTAGCTCAAGCTCTAGCTCTAACTCTAACTCTAGCTCTAGCTCTAGCTCTAGCTCTAACTCTAACTCTAGCTCTAGCTCTAGCTCTAGCTCTAACTCTAGCTCTAGCTCTAGCTCTAGCTCTAGCTCCAGCTCTAGCTCTAGCTCTAGCTCTAGCTCTAGCTCTAGCTCTAGCTCTAGCTCTAGCTCTAGCTCTAGCTCTAGCTCTAGCTCTAGCTCTAGCTCTAGCTCTAGCTCTAGCTCTAGCTCTAGCTCTAGCTCTACTTCTAGCTCTACTTCTAGCTCTAGCTCCAGCTCTAGCTCTAGCTCTAGCTCTAGCTCTAGCTCTAGCTCTAGCTCTAGCTCTAGCTCTAGCTCTAGCTCTAGCTCTAACTCTAGCTCTAGCTCTAGCTCTAGCTCTAGCTCCAGCTCTAGCTCTAGCTCTAGCTCTAGCTCTAGCTCTAGCTCTAGCTCTAGCTCTAGCTCTAGCTCTAGCTCTAGCTCTAACTCTAGCTCTAGCTCTAGCTCTAGCTCTAGCTCCAGCTCTAGCTCTAGCTCTAGCACTAGCTCTAGCTCTAGCTCTAGCTCTAGCTCTAGCTCTAGCTCTACTTCTAGCTCTACTTCTAGCTCTAGCTCTAGCTCTAGCTCTAGCTCTAGCTCTAGCTCTAGCTCTAGCTCTAGCTCTAGCTCTAGCTCTAGCTCTAGCTAGGCTACTGAAAGATAGTAAATCTGAGACAGTGTTAAGCAGTACATTGTAAAGCTTCATAGAGCAATGTTGACTAACTAATTATGAAGCTCTTAGCCATCTTCAGTATATTAACTTTTCTAATAA